>JAJTUV010001788.1:0-250962 GCA_021653895.1 Mastomys natalensis
CCCTTTTGTTCTGACCATGCAACCGCTGGTGGGAGCCATTGCTGCAGGTCTGGCGCCAGCTGATGTCTTTCTTTCTTTGTAGAGGGTCATATTTTGTCATATTGGTTGTAAATGTCTACTTAAATACATTTACTTTAGCGGTTTGCCTTGGTTGACAGCTCAATTTATTGAGAATTCATTCGTGTACTTACCTGTACGAATGCTGCTGAGTTGAGGTTTCCTGTGACTACTGAAGTACCTAGGGCATGAATCCGTGAGAGTCAGAGACATCTGATCCAGTCAGTAGTCCCAAGACTTTAGAGTCAGGAATCCATATTCTAATGTGGTTTTAGTTTACTGACTCTGTCTTTAGACAAACCAGTCTAAAATCAGAGTCTTACCAGTTTCTTTATTTAAATAAAGGTCTTGGGTGTAATGCTAGCTAGAGTGTACAGTAAATCCCAACAGATTGATTTCTTAATTCGGAAGCTCCAGACCAACAACTTACGTTGACAGAGCTTGTTTGCTCAGTGAGTGTGGGCAGAGAGGAAACACCATAGGCAGAGCTACAAAGAAAGAGATAGATGTCTGGGAGACTACTGAGGGGCTGGCGGAGCCTGTCAGTGACCTGGAGATGCTGAGAGCTAACAGGTTAGCACGTGGGAAGGAAATGTGAACGGAAAGAGGACAGGAGATCTGAGATAGGGCAGACTTAAGAGCTGCAGGAGTAAGTGAAACTTAGCTTGTACCTGTACATAGGGGTAGCTATTAAAGTTACTCAAGTCCTGGATGATGTCATTGTGCTATTCGATTTGTTTAGGAAATGCTGCCATTGTTAAGCCCTCAGAACTCAGTGAGAACACCGCCAAGCTCTTGGCTGAACTCCTCCCTCAGTATTTGGACCAGGTAAGAATATCTTGATCCGTCTACCACACACCTGTTTATGATAGAAAACACAGATACGATTCTTGTGCTAGTGGATGTCATTGCTGGCTGGGGATCCGTACAATTTCCTCAAGCCCACAACAGTTGACTTAACAAAGGAAGCCAGGCTCCAAAATACCCTATAGAATGACCGAGCAACTGCGCTTGCTCAGTACAGTGTATTTTGGCCTGTGGCTTTACATATCTCATCTCTCTCCACCATGCGGCACTTGGGAGGATACACTTTCAGACATCGTTCATTTAGTGAAATAGTTAACGAGATGCTAGCATGTTTTGATCACTTATTTTTTCCTAACCAAATGTCAGTGTGTTATTACATGAGTACTTTTGCTTTTTAAAGAAAGTGCCTTCCTGACCCAGCACTCCGAGTTAACATGCATGTGGGCACTGAGAGCATCAAAGGCTGATGTGCCTATGATCACCCTACCGGGTGTCCTATCCCCAGTTTTTGTGTAAGGGATCAAATTCAGAAGTTCTCCTGTTCTCTAGAGAGGAAGTTGATTGCATTGTGACTGTGAGGTCTCACGTGCAGTTCTGCAGGGACGTTATTCACTTAGCTTTCATCAAAAGGCAGCTTTAAAACCCCTGATTTGTATTATGTTTATTAATTTGTAATTTCCCTGTGTCCGAACTTCGGTTCTTAGAGTAATTTTGTTCTGTTCATTAGCACCATTGTCATAGCTCACAGAACAGTTCTGTTCTCTAGTTTATCCAATGTAGAAGGATAAAATGGAATAGTAAAGTGTCATAGATCGAGTAGGACTTAGAACCAGAAGATACAGGGTTAAGGTCTCCATTTGCCAGTTTACCTATGGAGTAAGGCACAGAAAAATTAAAACTTACACTACATTAGTCTGTTGAACTATAAAGTGAATAAGAACTAATAATTAGCCTTCTAATGAGCAAGAGATCAAATGAGAAGCAGAGGTTGCCCGGCCAGCTCATCCTCCATCAGACAGCTAGACGTCTTCCTGCATCTCTTCATGCTTTCCTTGCCATTTGCTCTTGGTCATTACTTTTTTTTCCATGCTGTTATCATTCAGAGTATTTTTCTCTCAGAGTTAGTTACCTAATGGAGACAAACTGCATGTACTGGGTATGGGTACAGACGTTATGTGACATGGGACTTTACCAATAACAAGCTCAGAGGGTGTGTAAAGTCACAGATGCTAGTGAGTGGCAGAGCATAGATCCAATCCAGATCTACATCAGCACCAAGCGCCTCAGATCTGATGCTCTGAGTTTCGTCCTGTTCATTCAGCAGGTAGGACTTATTCACCGTAGGCTTAGCCCTCCACCCCTTGTATTGTGGACAGAAAGAGCATAGGATTAAGACAGCTAACTGCAGGGCTGGAGATACGTCAGGAGGTGGAGTGCTGGCCTGGTGTGTACAAGGCTCTGGACTGCCTTCCCAGCACTGTGCAAAACAGAACAAGACAGCAAAAAAATCTTTCACAGCATCCTCCCCTCACCTTCCACATTATCCCTGTGGAGTGCATTCGCTCTTGGTTGTGCTTTCATTGACAGCCCTTTCGTAGGAAATGCCAGACTCTCAGTCTTGTGTAGCTTAGTGGTTCTCGATGCCAGCAGATACGTTGTCCTCCATTTTTCTTAGATCACCTCCCTGATCGTCCCTCTCAGGAAGTGATTTTGATCTTTTGGTTTTGCTGAGTGCTACTTATTTATGCTGGAAAAAAAATCGCTGATGCAAGGCAATAAGATTAATTTAACAAAGCAAGAATCTGTTTCTCTCTCTTTGAGGATCTGTACGCGATTATTAATGGCGGTGTTGAGGAAACCACGGAGCTTCTGAGGCAGCGGTTTGATCACATTCTCTATACAGGAAACACTGCAGTTGGAAAAATTGTCATGGAAGCTGCTGCCAAACATCTGACCCCTGTGACCCTGGAACTCGGGGGGAAGAGCCCATGTTAATTGACAGAGACTGTGACCTGGACATTGCTTGCAGGTGGGACTGGCTTTGTTCCTGAGGTTTTCCCAGCAGGTGGAAGTTTTGCTAATGGCTTCTTTTCCCACGCTTGAACCTCATGACCTATAGCTTCAAGGTTCATCAGACTTTAGTGGTTGCTGCGCTCAGGAATAACTGGAGCCTCTCGAACTGTCCTCTGATGCCACTGCTGGAGTAGGAAGCCACACATAGGTCCTGCCAGCATGGTGTTTTCCTTAGGAAGTTTGGAAATATTCTTATGGATAAACCTGACAAGAAATTTTGCCCAGCGTTGCTTCCTCCTCCCTCTTCCCCTCCTGTTGGGAATGAGTCTGGAGCTTTCTTATGGCAAGCCTGTGCTCCACATTAAGCTACATTCTGAGCCTGCAGCTGGTTGATGAGATAGATAGTCCAAAGGGTCAAGTGTAGGAAGTAGTGGCGCACGCCTTTAATCCCAGCACTTGGGAGGCAGAGGCAGGCAGATTTCTGAGTTCGAGGCCAGCCTGGTCTACAGAGTGAGTTCCAGGACAGCTAGGGCTACACAGAGAAACCCTGTCTGAAAAACCAAAAAAAAAAAAAAAAAAGGCCCAGTTGAGGAAAGGACCTGCACATTTACACGCATATTCCCAATCGAAGCATCAGAACCACCCCCATGTTTCACCTTTTCTGTCTAATTCAAAACAAAACAAAAAAACCTCTTCTCTCAGACATAAATTGAACAAAACCATAACAATCATGTAAATTACAAAATATGATATACAATTAACATCTAATTCATCATATTCATCAATTAGATAAAGTACTCTACCATCATTCCTAGCTTAAAGAGTTATAATTCTATCCCTGGATTATGTTTAGATTTAGCCTGTAACACCATCTGAAACCACATCTTCCACTCTATAACCTCTCTCCATGATTCCCATCAAAGCATCAGAACCACACCCCCCCTACAAACCAGAAATTAAGAGTTCAGTCCCTCTTTACTAAATTAGGTTTGACTACAAGGAAATGACTGCCTCTGTGCTCTGTGTGGTTTGGTTTTCTCTCCTTCAGAGCTGTGGCACCGAGGAGTGGGTAGGGAGTTAGGTCAGGGTTCCTGCTTGACCTCTTTGAATAGAGCATCCAGAAAAAGAGACCAGTGCGAGGGCTAGGTTTCCTGCTAGGGCTTTGTCTGTATGTAGGAAGGGGAGGGTCCACAAAGAGGAGCCTGGGAGAGGATGCAGCCACAGTGGAGAGCCGGAGCCTGATCTGTGCTCGCCATGCCATCCCTGATGGCCTTTTGGCTGGATAAGCAGGGAACAAACGTTGGGAGGCCTTTGTCTTTTCTTGCAGGCCGAGGCTTCATCGTTGTTAGTACTGTTTACCAGGCAGACTCATTTTCTTGCTACTTAGAATATTTCACGTCAGTTGAAAATCCGTTCTAAAGGCTGGTGAGATGGTTCAGTGGGTAAACGTACTTGATACACAAACTTGACCATCTGAGTTTGATACCTGGAGCCCATGTTTTAAAAAAGCCAGATTCTGAGTAGATGGAGCCAACTCTGCTGCAAGCAGAGCAGCAGAGACAAGAGAGATCCTGCCTCAGCAAAGTAGGAGAGAACTAACTCCCAAAATGTTGTATTCTGGCTACCCACACACACACACACACACACACACACAATCTGAAAATGGTTCTAAGTTGTAACTAGTGATCTCAGCCTGAGTTTTATTTTGTTTTTAACAATTACTAAGTTAAGAACCATATCGGTTGGCATGATGGTTAACCTTGGCTCTCAACTTGATGGCATTTAGAATCACAGTGAAAACAAATCTCTGGGTTACGAGCACTCTTAAGCAGTTGCTCTTCCAGAGGTCCTGAGTTCAATTCCCAGCACCTACATGGTGACTCACAGCCATCTGTAATGGAATCTGATGCCCTCTTCTGGTGTGTCTGAAGCAGATCACTCATATACATTAAAAAATGAAAAAGAGACTGAATTGTATAGGCATTCTATTTTTGTTTTTGTTTCTTCTCAGACGGATAACTTGGGGAAAGTACATGAATTGTGGTCAAACCTGCATTGCTCCTGACTATGTCCTGTGCGAAGCTTCCCTGCAGGATCAAATCGTACAGAAGATTAAGGATACAGTAAAGGTCTGTGTCCAGCAATTCTGATCCCACTGATTTCAGTAAGGTGAACGTCAAGTTAAGTACTTGGAGACAGCATCTCTGTTCACTTTTACTCCCAACCCAAATAATCCCAGTAACATATGTGACTGCACTAACTTATTGGCTAGTTGAAAACGTTCTGCATCTGCAGGGGTTGAGGCTGAGTTGATGCAGGTCCACTTAAATCAGGTGGTTGATTTGTTGAGGATTAGTGGAGGCATATATGTAAAAGTCAACAATGTAGTCTGTGGCTTTGAGAGAATGTTTCCAGATCACTTGAAGAGAGTCCTTATTGGTTCTTGCTAATGAAAGTTATCAGTTGTCTTGTGTGTAGAGTACCAGAGGGCCAGTAGTTTGAAGGAGTGAAGTAAATGCCTACTTAAAGTGCACCTTGTAGAGCAGTGGTCTCAACTTTCCCAATGCTGTGACCTTTTGCAACAGTTCCTCATATTATATGATCCGCCCCCAACCATAAAATTATTTTTATTGCTATTCATAACTGTACTTTTGCTGCTGTTAGGAATTGTAATGTAAATATTTAATACACAGGATATCTGATGTTAGCCTTGTGAAAGAGTCATTCAACTCCCAAGGGGCTCATGACCCACAGGTTGAGAATTGCTGCTGTAGAGGGTTCTCCATCTTCTAGGGTACATAAAGGAACTAATGAAGACTGTGTTCCGGTAACTAAGCTAAGGCTTAGGAGAATGTGGGGAAGGAGATGTGGGGTTTTCATCGTTAGGGAGTGTTTGACCAGGGTATGAAGAGTGCTAAGCCATCTCGAGGAGATGAACTTTTTGTTAGTTGATCACCAGAAAGGCTGGAGAATAGCAAAGAGTAATATATGAAGAGAGTGAGATCTGGAGACCAGGAAGTACAGGGAGATGGGGTAAGTGAGACTGAGGAGTCAGACAAGGAGAACATCAAAGCTGTGTAGATGAGGGGCTGTGGGCAGAAGAATGGATCAAGGTCCCTGGGAGACTGAATGTAGTTGGGAATTAGAGCTGTGCTTTCTTGGATATGATGATAAGTTCCAGAGGATCAAGGGCCCCTCTTCCTACCTTTGAGGAGTTTGTGCTATGACATATGAGTTCTCAGTCAAATAACATGTTGGAATAACCAGGGGGCCACTTAAAAGTAAGTCCTAGCCCTTATCTTAAGATTGTGATTGCTCTGGTGTGGTCCCTCACCCTTGTTATTCTGTGATCCAGTGAACCTGAAAACCTGGCTGTGTTGGTGGCCTTGGCCTTGGACAGAACATACATTTTAACAGGCACCCTGGGCGGTTCCTGCCTCCTGGACTTTTGAGTTGTGATAGTTTGTTAGTGAGTAAGACCTGGCTTGATTCTACAATAGATTCAGAGGTCTCACAAGGCTGTTGAACTTTACACATGCCAGTAGTTTTATATTTATATTTGTTTTTATATTTATACTTACCATATATTTATATGATAAATATTGGTTATCTCTGTTGAGTTGTTTTGCCTTGGTAATTTAACAAGGCTATATCTTGATACATTGAGTAGTTTTACTGTTAAAAATGACTGGTGAAAATACCAGTACAGAGAAGACAAACCAACAAAACAGCAAAGGCTGGCAAACTTCTTAGGTAAAGTCTAGAAGAGAGTAAATATTTAGGGTTTGAAGACCAGAGAGTCTCAGCAGCAACTGCCCAGCTTAACTCCTGGAGAGACCAACTGATGGGCAAACAAATGGCCTCTCCCTGACATCTGTTCCTCTTCCACCAGGAAGGAGTGTGAGGAGACTGAGGGATCTTTAGGAACCTGAAACCAGAGAAGTGCAGGCAGAAGGGTGTGTGTGTCTGTGTTTGTGTGTATGAGAGAGAGAGAGAGAGTAAGAGAGGGTATATATGTCTGAGTTATTTGTTGACACTTGACTTGTCTAAAAGCTTGAAATTACTACTACTGTACTAGTACTAAATTATGTTAAGAGTGGGTGTTGGATGTGATGAGGACTTAAGCCAGATCAGTTTTTAAACACCAATAGATTTTTAACTTATTAAAGAAATAGTCGTATGGGGTTTGACACAGTTAAATAACTCCTGTTGTTTTTAATAGGACTTTTATGGGGAAAATATAAAAGCTTCCCCAGACTATGAAAGGATCATCAATCTTCGTCACTTTAAGAGGATACAAAGTTTGCTTGAAGGACAGAAAATAGCTTTTGGAGGGGAGACTGATGAGGCCACACGCTACATAGGTAAAGGAAAGCCACCTTTTCCTGGGGAAGATAGCAGTTTGGCACTTTACTCCACATCACTGATCCTACACACGCTGTGAATACTGCCCTTACTGTGCTTTCTAAATATATGTGTGCATGCACCTTTAAGATAATCTAGTTGCTTTCATTTTCTTGAATTTTCTTATATTACTTGATTTTTTTTTTTTTATTCTAAAAGCATGAGAAGCAGAAGGGGATTTTACATACTTATCCCCATTTATAGATGAGAAAGTAGCTCAGAATTCCACCATTAAATAGCACCAAACCCTTCCAGAGATGGTGCTTTGAGTTACTGTTCTTGATCTTTGCTTGTTCACATTCTTTGTGTATTTTGCCTTTTGCCATGAGTATGTATTCCTTCGACCTTCATCTTATGTGGACCCTAGGGCCCCACACACGCTGCACAGGCAATCTACCGAAACTGTGTCCCTAGTCCTTGTTACATTGAATTTAATTTGTTTATATTGATTTTTCATTCTATTTACTTTATGTGTGTATACGTGCGCATATACTTTAATTTCTGTTGCTGTAGTAAAGCACCACAGCTAAAAGCAGCTTGAGAAAAGGATTTATTTCATCCTATAACTCTCAGCTCATATTCCACCACTGGGGAAGTCAGGGCAGGAGCTCAAGGCGGAACCTGGAAACAGGAACTAAAGCAGAGACCACGGAGGGGTGCTGCTTACTAGCTTGCTCCCAGGGGCTTGCTCAGCCTGTTTTCTTATACAAGTTAGGACCATCTATCTGCCTGGGGTTGGCACCACCCAGAGTGGTCTGGGCCCTCCTACACCAGTCATTAACCAAGAAGATGCCCATAGGCCTGTCCACTTGTCAGTCTGATAGGGACATCTTCTTAGTTGGCAGTTTCCTTTTCCCAAACGACTCTAGTTTGTGTTAAGTGAAATAAAACTAACACTGATGACCACTTGTCAGCTTGATACACATACACACACACACACACACACACACACACACACACACACTTGCGTGCTCTTCCCCCAGCCCCCCTCTCACAAAGCCATAACCTTTTGCTCCTGGTTTGATCCCCACGATCTATACTAATATCAACATTACAATATAAGACATTCCACCTTAAAGTCCCATGATCTTTAAAAATTCAAACACTTTAAGTTCAGTCTCATTAGATATCCAGGTTTCTCTGAAACTCTAGTCTTTCCAAAATTGCAAAGCTTCTTCAACTAGTCAAGATCTCATAACTGTGGATCTCTGTAAAAATCAAAATAAATCACACCCTTTCTATCCCAAGAGGGAAGAACCAGGGAGCAGTTATAATCGAGTCGGAGCAAAACCAGAGTCCACAGTGTAAAGCTCAGTGTCAGACTCTGGGGCCCAAAGGCCTTCGGCAGCCCACTCCCCAGCTCTGCATCCACAGCACAACACAGTTGTCTCATAGGATCCCGTAGGCTGGCTCCACTCCACAGCCGCCACTGTGCTTGGTGGTCCTCCCTGATACTGGCCCTCCAAAATTCTGGGGTCACTGTTGCAGCCGGGCTGCATCTTCACCAGTAGACTCTCCTGAGCTCTCTTTAGAGAGCTTGGCCCTGCCGTATGGTGCCCAGCCTCAGCTTTAATCCTGGAGCTTCGACTACAATTGAGGCTACACTTGTACCAGTGGCCCCTCAAGCTGGGTCCCAAGCCTTAGCCACTCCTCATGGGACTGTCATA
The DNA here is from genome assembly GCA_021653895.1 of Mastomys natalensis. Lineage (NCBI taxonomy): Eukaryota > Metazoa > Chordata > Mammalia > Rodentia > Muridae > Mastomys > Mastomys natalensis. The sequence goes on from JAJTUV010001788.1 coordinate 8,949, forward strand.
GCTTCAAATCCAGTCCCACCTGGGAATCGCTCACACATTACCATGTTCAGCTGCCAGCACAAGGTACAGTCTTGGCCGCCTCTGGAACGAAGCTTCTGTGTTCTGACCCTGAGGAATCATTTCCTAGACGATTGCGCCTCATTGATGTTGGTCTCTTCTTAGTCATTCTTAGCTGATTCTTCAGCCCCAGCTCACCAGAACTACAGATTTTAATTCAAAATTTGAATGGCCTTGATATTTATTGTCTTTATGGGACTCTTCTAAACTTCCCTCTGAAACTCCACAAGCCAGGTCTCTGTCATCTATACCGCTCTCAGCATGGTCTTCCAAGTTCACACAACAGCTCGTGAGCTCCGAGCACTCAGTAGCTTTGCCAGCCCGAACTTCTCCCATAATTCTCCAAAAAACAGACCTCCAGATCTGTCATTGCAAATAGTCAGTAATCCTAGCACCAATTCCGATCTTAGTTGTGTTTCCGTTGCTGAGATAAAACATTATCACCAACTTGAGGAGGAAAGGGTTCTGAGGAGGCTGGTCATTCTCCATCCTCAAGGGACGGAAGGCAAAGGGACTGGAGCAGGAACCCAAGCAGAGGCCGTGGAGGAGCCCTGCTCACTGGCTTGCTCCTCATGGCTTGCGTAGCCTGCTTTCTTAAACATCCTAGGATGACTGCCCAAGGTGGCGCAATGCCTCCTGTGCTAAGCCCGCCCACATCAATCCTCAGTCAGAGATTTGCCTGCAGGCAATCTGACAGAGGTATTTTCTCAGTTGAGGTTCCTCTTCTCAACTAGCTCAAGTTGACATAAAACTAACTAGCATATATGTAGAAATCGGGACAACTTGAGGGAGGCGTTCTCTCCTTCTGTGTGGGCTTTAGGATTTAAATCAAATGGGTAGGCCCAGGGGTGAGTACCTTTACTTGCTGAGCCTTGTCATCGACTCTAACTGGATTTTTAAATACAAGTTCCAAAACTAGCACACAAGATGATGAAAGAGATACCAGCACATGTGTTGGACAAGGAAGTTGACCCCAAATTAATTTACTTGTCTTTCTTATCATCTGTTAAAAACAATCTTAAAAGGATACAAATAATAAGGAAATTCATAGAGATTCTCCTGCATTGGATGGTTATGGTGGTTAATACCATTAAAACCCAGAGTTCTTTCACCTGCTCTTCTTCCCATCTTCTTGGTCACAGTGTGACCCATTTTTAGGACAACCAGAGACCAAAGGAAGGAAACTGTGGAGATTAGCTTGGTCTAAAGTAGGAGTCCTCCCTGAGCTCCACAGTGGATTTGGAAAGCAAATTTTGGAAGGAGTCAGAGCTCTGTCACTCAAAGTTAGACCTGCTGCATTTGGGAGGACGCACCGTAGGGGGGATGCTCCGATAGGATTTGTGCAGTGGGTGCCCTGTGGGTGGTTGACCCAGTGGAATAAAGAGGGAATGAGAATTCTGCTTTCTTTGTCTTCAGCCTTACCATTTGCGTCCTTCATTTGTTTATTTGTTTATTTGCTTGTTTATTTTTAGCCCCAACCATACTTACTGATGTTGATCCTAACTCCAAGGTGATGCAAGAAGAAATTTTTGGACCAATTCTTCCAATAGTGTCTGTGAAAAATGTAGACGAAGCCATAAATTTCATAAATGATCGTGAAAAGCCCCTGGCTCTCTACGTATTTTCTCATAACAACAAGGTATGTGTTCAGAGAATCATCCACTCTAAGCTCCCCAGCCGTGGACTCTTGACCTGTAGTGCCAGGCATGCTTCCTCCTGTGGTGTCACGCCCATAGCATTCCTGCCACCCCTGCACCCACAGGCATAGTTTGCCGTGCTAGTCATCACAATTCACAGATTGACAACTGGTAAGACTGCCCCCAGCATCCCCTGACTCCTTTACCTCCTTTACTCCTTAGCCTGTTAGCAGCCCATGGTACTGTGAAAGGTCTTCAGCAGGGCAGAACCCTTCTGGTCAGTACCAACCTGAGAGACGTAATCATTTCTAAGCAGTGCATTGTTCGTAATGTTTGGACTATAGATCTTGATGGCGATCAAGTAAACAAAAGTTCAGGCCACTCTTTCTCATCTGCAGACTGATGTGCCGGGGACCAAAAGTGTTTAAGATTCCAGAATTTTTAAGGCACTGTGTATCCTAGGCTGACCACAAATCCATGCTTCTCCTGCGCCATCTTCTCAATTGCTGAGATGCAAGTGTGTACCACCCAGCTTGATTGCAGAATTTTTTTCAGATTTTGAAAGTTTTCCCTATTATGAGCTATCTTGGAGATGGGACCTAAGTTTAAGCACGGATTCCTTCTGTGTTTCATGAGACAATGTATTCATAACCCGAAGATAATTTTCTACAATATTTTTAGTAATTTATGACATGAATTTTGTGTTTCACCAAACTTAAGAACTTGCACTGACACACAAAGCCAGGATGCATGTCCTTAGAGCCCACGGTGCGTGCCCTCCAAGACACGGGAGTGATAGGACCTTAGGTCTGACCTGGCTGCCTTTGATCTGTTCCCCAGCTCATCAAGCGGGTGATTGATGAGACGTCCAGTGGTGGAGTGACAGGCAATGATGTCATCATGCACTTCACTGTTAACTCGCTGCCCTTCGGAGGTGTGGGTAAGTAGGACTGTCTTATTATCATTCTGTTGCTGTCATGAGACACCGTGAGCAAGACAATTGAAAACATTTAATTGAGGCCTTGCTTACAGTGTCAGAGAGTTACTGCATCATCCTGGCAGGGAGCATGGAGGCAGGTAGATGTCGGAAAGCTGGAGCAGTTGCAGAGAGCTCGTCTCTGATCTGCAGGTTGCAGGCAGAGACTGAAACTTGACCTGGAGTGGGCTTTTGAAACCTCAAAGTCCAGCCCCAGTGGTGTACCTCCAAAAAGACCACACCCATTCCAACAAGGCCCCACCTCCTAATCCTACCCAAACAGTTCAACTAATGGGAACCAAACATTCAGACATAGAAGCTTATGAGAGTGGCTCCCCAAACCACCATAGTGTCCTTCTCCCGAATAGAAACGTGCCAAAAGCATGTTTCCTGGGTTTCTTGTACGGGCTTTTGAAAGTTAGACACTGTTTATTATACATGTCCCCGTGTCCTCCAGCCACTTGGCTGGGGTTATTTCTGGGTTGCCTGTCCACCCAGCTTGCAGTTATTTCCCAATGGCCTGCCCAGTACCGTCTGTCCTGTCTCTTTGTCCTCATTGTCACTAACCACAGCTGTGATGACTTTCTTTACCTAGTTACTTTCCTTACTTACTATGCTACCAGATTTACGACGCTTCAGGACCAAGAAGCAGGTTTCAAATTGATTAGTAGGATACCTGTATTTAAGCGAGGTACAGTTAGAGAAAGGTTTAGAATCCCAGAAACAGTATTCCCTGATAGCCCTTTGTATTCTACTCAAGGTGATGCTGAGGTGGGTAGTCAGTGCTTCATGCACTAGCCCACCAAGCCTCTGTGGGAAGGGCAGCCCTTCCTTGCGTGCTGGTTGATCTGAGGCATGAGAGTTCCCTGCTCTCTAGTGGATGAGCAAGAGACAGTTTGTTCTTGGGGAAGCATTGTGAATGCAGTCTGGTCCTTACCTCTGGGTCCTTCCTACCATGGTCATGGCTTTAGCTGGCTCCTCTTCTCCTCCCCAGTGTCCTCGGTGTTCTCTCTGGTTTCATTGTCTCTTCAGTGAATCAGTCTTGCTTTCTGAATGACCCCCTCCCTCAAAACACTGGTGACTCAGCTGTGGCCTGTCCCCAGCCAACTGTCCCCAGCTTCCAGTGAGCCTGCCTTCCATTGTTGTCCATTGCCACTGTGTAGGACAGTTCATCTGCAGTCTGCTGTGTGCCATGTGACCTCAGGCAGATCTGCTAGCTCTGGGTTGGAGTTACAGACTGCCACAGGGCTGTGGTAGAAGTCCACAAAGAACACCCCAAAACACTTAGCACGCTTCTGGTATAAAGGACAGCACAGCCCTGGAAGAGATGCAGATCCTGGCCCTACATCCTGCCTGAGAGGGCAGATGGGTGTGCTTGGAGCCAAGTAGGGAAAGGATCTCTGGGAAGAAAGACCAAGAAGATGAGTGTCTCTGGCACAGCCTCTGGCAGAGTCCAGCCAGGCTGTCTCAGTCGTTGAAATGGGAAGCCCCTACAGTGAAATTCATTTCTTCTCTTCTATTTATTTCAGGTGCCAGTGGAATGGGGGCTTATCACGGAAAATACAGTTTCGATACCTTTTCTCATCAGCGTCCCTGTTTGCTAAAAGGGTTAAAGGGAGAGAGTGTTAACAAGCTCAGGTACCCTCCCAACAGCGAGTCCAAGGTCAGCTGGGCTAAGTTCTTCCTGCTGAAGCAGTTCAACAAAGGAAGGCTGGGAATGCTGTTGCTTGTGTGCTTAGTGGCGGTTGCAGCTGTGATTGTCAAGGTGAGCTCCTCTCCTCCTGACAAACCAGTCCTTCTGGTCCTTCTTCCTGTCTGGGGACTGCTATAAGTCCACCTCTGTTTTCCTGCCTCTGCTCCTTCCTCCTCTCCAGGGGCTGCTGTAGCTACCAATCAGCTTCTAAAGTCTGCCAGACGGCCAACTACCTGATTTGGTAAACACAGTTAGTTGTTTATTAACTGTCCTACCTACTTTTCTGCTGCAGTGTCAGTTTGGTAGCTCTGACCAAGGCTGAACAGCTTACAAAGTCAAGATTATTACAGGAGTTTATCAACTTTTTTGAGAGTCTAAGACACTGTGGAGCTTGCTGGAAGATCTTGAGCTGTTGGCCCTCTGCTCCTTTGGGTGTTGGTCTTCTCTGTTCAGTTTCAGTTTGTTCTTGAAGGTGCATGAAGTCGTCATGGTGATGTGGAATGGCGGTAGTGGAAAGAAACAGGCAAGGGGTGTAGTTTTTATTAGGCATATTTTCCTCCAAAGTGGATTGCCAGATAAAGTTTGTCTTGGGCCACAGGTCATCACAGAGGTGACTTTGCAAAGAGGCCTTCATGATAGCCTCCTTCTCTGGGCAGCGGTGCATCCCTGGGGTGAAGGAGGGAGTCTGTGGGAACAAATGTCAGGGTGGAGTGGGGAGGGGTTTCCTCGGGCAGCTAACTAAGGAGATGTGGGACAGTGTCTGTGAAGAGAGGCCATGATGAGAGGCCTAATGGAACCGCCATGTTTATAGATCATGTGTCTTGGTTAAAATGTGAAAAGTTGTTCATCTTACACTATTGCCACACTGGTGGATTGGTGTTAACAGCTGCATTTGAAATCATTTGGGTTTTCTCAGAAATACCAAGCTGTGCCGAGGGGAAAAGCCCTGTTGGCTTCTCTGATAGTTCATAGACTGCGCTGGTCCAGTAAGCACTGATGGTCAGACCTCAGCTGTCTGTTGAGAGTGAGGTAGGAGCTTTCTATTTCCTTCTTTGTGTGAGGTGGGCCAGGCTGGGTTCTGTTTGGTTTTAGTTGTTTCTATAGCTGAAGGTTTGGGGTTACTGACAAAAGGATGTTTAACTTACTTACATATGTTGGACCTTGGCCCGGAGCTACTCAGTGTTAAAATTCAATTTAGGCATAATTTAAAAGGGACAGGGATGGGTCCTGGTAATCTGAGAGAAATGTATAGGAGTAAGGTCTAGGCTGGGTCTGGCAAAGCCCGCATCGTGACTAAAGGCGAGTGGCCACTTGTTGAGCTGTACCGGTTCCTTAGTCGTCCGGGAGGGTGCGCCACGAAGCACCAGACCGCAGTCACTATTTACATGTTTACCTTTGTTTTATAATTTGAGAATAAATTTTTAACTCTCAGTTGTTTACATTTAATTAAAAATAAAACCCTACCGCTTAGGAATTCACTGTGGCGGTTCAGGGCTTTTCCTTTTTACATCTTTCGTTGGAGATCTGGTTGGAGGTAGGCTTGGGTCTCTGGTCAGTAGCGTATTTCATTTGACATCGATCCCTTAGCCTAATGAGCATACTTTTGGTTGGGGTAGAATTTCTCAACCTCTAGGGTGACACGGAGGACCAGCTGAGTTAGTGCTTCCTGGTCCTGCTTGTCCCCAGAAAGGCCACCGAGTTATCATGCACCACACAAGGTAGCCTTGAGTTCCCGGAAGGGTATGGCAGACAGGTCTCCTTAGCCAGGATGTGGTGGGAGTGAGAGCACACGGGCTGATCCTTGGCTTGGGTACTAAGTTAAGATTTTTGGCAAAGCCTTTCCTGAGCTTTTACGTGGATCTTTCTTACAGAGCATGGGAGGAGTTGCAATTTCCCAGGCCAATTTCCGTTCTCTCATCTCGTTACTATTGGCCAGTACATCCATTTCCTTTTTAACCCAGTATGGAGTCAGGTGGAGATCTGACTTTCCCCTTTGCTGCCTCTTTGTTCTCTTCTCTGACCTTTTATCCTGTTTGTATCAAGTCACATTTTATTCTAAACAGTGGTTCACAGTGTAGCTTGTGTGCTCCTTTGGGTCTTTAAAAACATCTGAAAACATTTTTGCTGCGCTTGAACTTAGAAATAAGTTCATCAGTTTTAGATTCCCTGCCAACACTTGAACCCCTACCATAGTGCCAGGATAATGCATGCCTCTGCCGGTCTCTCTTGGCTTTGCACAGTGTACAGTCTACTCCCTCTGTCTTTTGCTATTATTGAGGAAAAGCATAATAATTGTTTATTTTCAGTGGAAACCGCACTGTGGCTTTTTAGGAACACAGAGCTTTTTTTTTCCTATTAGAAATTTATAGTCTCTGAAGAAAATATTTGTGGGAGTCTCAGTCCTGGGCTTGTGTTCTAAGGCTGGGTGTGGTGGGTCTTTTCATAGTAGAGTAACATGAATCCTTTTCTCCTCTCCTCAGGATCATCTGTAATGACTTCCTCGTAGCCTCTACTGAAGTATCCCTCTACTAAATGGTTAGCAAACCAATACTTTTTAAAATTGTACCCAAACCAGGAAATTCACAGATGTACTGCAATCAAACCTAAGTTGTTGCCACAAACCTCTAAAGAAACTCAGTGTTTGAGCCAAATCTCGGCAGTGCAGGTGCCAAGAGGATGTAGACTGGGCTGGGGGAGAACACGTCACGCTAGATCCCAGTCCATGGCCATGTGTCAGGGAGACTCACTAACTCCTCCCTGACCTCTGTACTCCAGTCCACAGCTCTGCCCACTCCCGTGTCAGCATCACCCAGGCTTTCCAGCTGTCCTCTGCTGTCTGGATTGCTGAGGTTAGGTCTTCCCAGCTCCTGTTAGGGATTGAGGTACTAAAACTGGGCAGGTGGATATGTTCACCTCATCCACTGTGGCTTGAGACCGGCCTTCAGGAGTCGGCTCTCCATTTAAACATCTTTTATTATTCAGAGAGCATCACCCAAAGTTACGTGTTTGTGACAGTCTGTCGTGACTGTCCCAGTGCCTTTGTGATGACCTAAACTACACTGAGCCTCTTGCCAAGAAGCAGTGCTTTCTTTGTGAATGCCACTCAGAGCCTCTTGCAGTCACAGCTGTTCCAGAGCCTGAGGCCAGAAGATTCCTGAGCCCAGGATTTTGAGGCCAACCTAGGCAACATGATGGGAACCCCCCCCATTCTTTATAAAAATCCCCTCAAGATCCTCAAGTTGAATGTTATGTAGATCTTTAAGGATAAATCTGCTTATTTTCATAGCACAATGCAAGGAAATTTTACTTTTTAAATCTTAGAGAGATTCCTACAGATCTTAAAGCATGGAGTCGCTCCTGCGGTGAAGAGGGGGTTATTAGACCCGGCACCCAGGGGACAGGGATTGTTGGAGAAGACTGTGAGCTGATGGGACACACTGAAGGGATAGGATGGTCAGAAGCGCCCCCAAGCAAGCGGGGCATCAGTCTCATCAGATCCTAACGTGGCCAAAGGGGTATGTGGCAAAGAGATCCGTGTGAAACTCGGCTGCCTGCTGCCAGGGTCTGGCTGGGTCCGAAGCTCCAAGCTACAGAGCCCTCACTGCCTTCCCGGGATCCAAGTTAAGACTTGGCCCACTCAGTGAGAATGTAACTTGCTTATTGAATGTACAACCATGTTTGCTGAGTAATCTGTTCCACTGTTGAAGCTGTCTGAAGTGTATTGTATGAGGTATCAACAAATTAGCAAATAGTTGCTTAAGTAGCAATTGTCTATGGAGTAATCATAAAATATTTTGCACAAAATTTCAATGTTAAACTTGCACTTACTGTTATTATATTAAATTATATATCATACCTTCTAGTTAGGCCAAAATACTTACATACTCTATGATCTTCAAAATAAATGTATTTCATAAATTATTATGAGTGTTAATTTCAACATCAGATATGGAGATATGATACAGAGTTTCTTTGTGAATCCATTTTTCATTTCTATCCCTCAAGGATGGCGTTTGCTAACTTTGCTTGTCATGCTTTGTCATTTGAAATGTTCTGATACCTCACATTCTGTTCTGTGAGTGTGTGACGGTCATTGTGCCTACCACGTGTCCATTGAGCCTAGAGCTGTCCACCAGTCACAGGCCAAGAATTTGAATCAGTGCTATGTGCCATCCTGAGGCTGTGTGGCCAGACAAACTGGGCTTTGCTGCTCTGTTCACGCCATAGCATTGCGTAAAGGAGACCACCACAGAGCAAACGCGTCTCAGTCTGAGACAGGTGAACCAAGGCAGAGGAGGGTGCCTGGCCAGGCTGCCTAGCTAGGGCTTGCTGGCCCTTCTCACAACTCCACGAAGACTGGCAGACTGTGCCAGGAAAAACTGGAGTGATATCATGCTTTTGAAGTGTCATTTTATTTAAAATCTTTTATATCCTTGAATAAGATTAGCCATCTCTGGAGTCTCGCTCTTCTGATTGGCTAATGTTCCAAAAAATAGTCTGGGTCAGAGATGGAAAAGCCAGATTGGTCACAGCATAACCATCACTCTGTACAATTCACTTCTCCCAGTGTCACCAGCAGGTGCCAAGCAAAGTGGGCAGGGTCCTCCTGCACTTGGTTTCTTGTACGTGGAAGGATGCTGGTGACAGACGCCTGACTGTTTTCCACCTCCTGTAGTGTCTAGAGGGCTCTGACTACAGTGGCCCAACTTGTGGGTGTATGCTACCCCTAAGGCAGCCTCCAAACATTCCCATACTTCTGCTGGCTGGATGTGAAAGGATACTGCTGCCCAAGCACATAACACCCAGCCTTGACCTCATCATGAAGTTAATTCTGGGGGAGCTGTCTTAGGCACTGCAGGAACAAACTCCAGAGTGCAGGGACAGGGAAAAGCTTCAGACCGCACAGCAGGAAGTCCAGGTTACAGTAAGCTGCAGTGGCTGGGCCTCAGGAGAGAAAATGCCTGCTGGAGCAGCATCATCCAGATACAACAGGACTGATACACATAGGAACTCAGACTGTGACAGCACGCACAAGACCTGCACAGGTTCAAACCAGACAAAAATCCCAACACTGAGAAGGGGGGGTGGACACGGTCCCTGCCCCCCCCAACAAGGAAACTATTTGCAATTGATATCTTTTGGGAAAAGGAAATATTGTTTTCTCCAATGGAGTGTCATTGGGTTTATCAACCACACTCCAGAGTAAGCCCCAGGCCCAGGAGTAGCTGGCTGACACGTGAACTCTGTGGTGTTTGGTATACTTCTGTTTTGTTTTGGTATTTTTTTGTCTTACTGATTTTGGTTTTGGTCTGTTTTGATTTTGGAGTGTTTTTGTTTTTATTGGCTTCTTGTTTTTGTTTTAGAGAGAAAAAGAAAATGGTGTTGGGTGGGTGGAGAAGTGGGAGGATCTGGGAGGGATTGGGGAAGGCAAAGACTATGATCGAAATGTACAAAAGTTTTGAAATATAAAATTTAAAAATAAAAATTGAATGGGTAGCAGTGCCACATGCCTTTACCCCCAGCACTCAGAAGGCAAAGGCAGGTGGGTCTCTGTGAATTTGAGGCCAGCCTGGTTACAGAGTGATTTCCAGGACAGCCAGGGCTACACACACACTAAGAAAACTTGTCTTAGAAAAACACACACACACACACACACACACACACACACACACACACACACACACACACTATAAAACGGCCTGTAGTCAGTTTCTTGACTGTCAGGATGACTTTATCTGAGTGCAGAGTCCTCTTAGACACCACCCATCATTATCTTGGGTGGAGTCCAAGAAGGAGCTCACTGGGCCAGACTCCTCCAAGGGCTCCTGCCACATCCCTGCATTGGGTTCTACAATTGTGACACAGAAGATGTAAGGAAGTGGGTCCTGAGGAACAAGGAAGCTACCCAAAACAGGGCTTCTACTTCCCAATGCAGGGAGGTACTACCAAGATGTCCCAGAGCAGCAGCACCCAGCGTGCCTGCCCTTGTGTCCAGATGAGTTTGTTTTGCACATTCAGTCCTTGGGCCACAAGGAGGCTGGACTGGGGCAGTACACTCTGTTCTGCAGAGCCCTTGCTTTAGGGATAAAAGGGCAGGAGAGAAGGGGGCTCAAGCATGCCTCATTAGTTCCTTTACCCCTCTCCCTGGAATCAGCTTCCTGGGGGCTGTAGGCTCCTTTAACAACCTCTCCTCTACCCCAGCAGTTATTCCTCCTGTGTCCCCTGCGAGCTCCTATCCCTAGCTCTCTGCCTCTCACGGTGACAAAGGCCACATAGGCAATGGTGTGCCTCCTTCTCAAATGGACCCCAAACTGGTGTCATAGGCTTAGGACCTGAGGGACCAGCAGACCTCCCCAACTCCCCACAACTACTCACTTCTGGCAACCTAGGCAAGGACACAGATAGTGATTATTGGGGCTGTTGGCTTGCTGGACAGGGCTACATGGATCATCTTAGGGACTGACTGGCTTCCAGAGACCAAGTTTTGGAGGGAGTGGCCTTAGACTGTGGCTGTGGCAGAAACTGAGCCTTGCTGACTGCAAGAAGCCTCTGCAGAAGGCGGATTTCTGAGTTCGAGGCCAGCCTGGTCTACAGAGTGAGTTCCAGGACAGCCTGGGCTATACAGAAAAACCCTGTCTCGAAAAACAAAACAAAAAAAAAACAAAAAAAAAAAAAAAAAAGAAGAAGAAGAAGAAGAAGCCTCTGCAGAACATGTTCTAGACGCTCGTGGGTGATGGGAGACCCTTCTGTCTGCAGAGGTCAGAAGGGCTACATGCAAACCAGTGACTGCATTGGGAACATCAGTAGAATCCTGGCCCAGGCCTGAGCTTTTCTGTCTCATTGATTTCCCTAGTTTTTCTTTTCTGTAAGCTGGGGCTAGAGAGCCTGGGTTCAAATTCTGACTCTGCCGTGTGGTCTTGGGAGCACTACGTTTCTGCATATGTCATGGAAATGATTGTGTGGGTACATACACCTTTGTATAGCAAACACATTAGAACTTCAGTATTATAAAATGCTTTCAAAGCTGTTGTGGGACATTTTCACATTCCATGTGCTAAGCACTGTGTAAATATTATTTATTGATATTGCTATCAGCAGTTACATTTCACAGTATGGTGGGAGGGGTTTCATAACTTACACACTCTGAACCAATCAGCAGCAGAACTACCCCTGTATATCTCTTAGTATTGCCTTTTGGCCAGATTAAGGGCTATGTCACCTCCCCCAGGGCAACTTGCTTTTTAACATGATGATCTCAGAGAATCAATGATCACTCTGATTACACCTTTTTGGGCAAGTAAGGAGGCAACAAACATTTATATATAGAAAGTAGGTCTTCTGAGCTATAGAAATGACAATACCACATATCCCGACAGCACTTGGCACTACTGGAACAGCATTTAACAACATTCACAGACAGCTGATACAGTAGCTGTGAGGGTAGGTTATTCTAACGTACACTTTCTTGCCATACTCAAGTTGAAAAACTTTTCCATGGAGTCAATCATAATTGAAATCTGGCTCATGTAGCTACAGAATCTGGCAAGTGCCAACATCTACACTCTGCACCCAAAGCTGGAGCCCCAGGAACCCTGGAAAGTTTGGGTACAAAGGCCTGAGAACTAGGGTCCCAGGAGAGCCAATGAACCTGTCCAAAGCCACCAGGGGGATAGAGCCTATCTCACCTTGAGGTGCGGTGGGTTCTTAATCTCTTCAACTGCCTGGGTGAGGCCATCCCACCCTGGGGAGGACCATCCACTGTACTCAATCTGTTAATTCAAACACTGTGAAGGTCTCTACAAACACCAGATGATAAGTTATTTCTCTGCCAGTGAAATGAGTCAGTTCAAACCAGATTAGATTATAATAAAGGCAGGTTTATTGGGAAGCTGCTCTCAGGTAAATTCACCAGTCCCCAAGGATTGAGGCCTAGGGAGGGGGAGAGTGATGGAAGAAAAAGGGAGAAAGGGCATGCACACAGAAAGAAAAAGAAGAGGGGGAAAGGAGGAGGGAGGGAGGGAGGGAGGGAGAGAAGGAGAAAAGAGAGAGAGAGAGAGCACAAAATGTCTGGATTATATAGGAAGGAGCCTCTGGGAGAAGGGCAGCCCAGCCTATAAGCTGGAAAATTTGAGATGGGGGGCCAGGGTATGCCAGGTAGGGACTGAAGGATGCTGGGAGAACCTGGAGGCCAGATCTGCTTTGATACCAAAATATCCATCTCACATCCCTTGTCCCCGGGTGTGAAACCAAACACCAGGGTCAGCAGGTTGTCTGTGTGGGACAAGAAGACAGTCCAATTCTACCTGACTCTGTAGACAATGTTGATTCAAACATCTAGAGGCTGATATGGGGCAGTTTTATTTTAGGCATGTTTAAATACAATATGATTTGCAAATGAAGTTTTCTGGTATAACACAACCAATCTTGTGTGCACAATAAGACATAATTATATCAAAACTCTTCTCAAAGCCCATGTCACTTCTTCCATGCAGGTGGGTTCTATGCATAGACTACATGTGTTATCTTACAGGCTTGGGAAAGGATCTGATGTGATATAGGTCATATAGATGGCACAGAGATCTCTAGGCTGTTAAGCCCCTCTGGTCCTGTTTGTAAGGCTCTGGGGCAGCCAGGTGTGGCCTGATCCTACAGACATTACTTGGGCTATTAATGCCCTCCATCCCCAGCCTTCATGAGGGAAACTGGGTTATACATCTCTTCCTTTGAAGAGATAACCCTGCGTGTTTAATATGCCTGGTTTCCCAGTACCTGGATATCCATCAACAAAACACTGACTCCACCCAGAACACACCACAGAAACACAGGTTATAACATTTGCTGAATATGTGTGACCTATACAGTCAGCTCCCCAAGACCCACATTAGTGAGCACCCCAAGCGGCCATGGTAGTGCTAGAAGGACAGACATTTCATAGACGGGTCGTGCCACAGATGGCTTCCCCGCTGTCCCACCCACAGCTATTGGATGTTGCATTTGGTTGGTGCAAATAGAAGGCTAAGTATAAACCCAGAAATGTGGTATCTATTGGTTTGAGACAAAACAAAGGTCATGTTAATGTGAGAAAAAAATTAAAAGCGAAATTGCAAACTGGAAAATGTTTTCAATGCAAGTAGAAAAGAATTATATTATTAAATGAGGGTTCTAATGACAGGGAAAGTTTAAGGTCCTAAAGTAAGTGAAGGATAGGAACTACTCACAAGAGGAAACAAGTGAACCATCAGTACGTAAAAACAACTTAGTTTTATAAGCAATAAGAAAACATGCGTGTCGAGCAATTTCTTTATCATTGGGAAAATTGTAATAAGAGTAAACAAAAAAATTAGTAAATGACACGTGTTGGGGTTAAGTCTTATGTGCTGTGTATTCAGAACTAAGTTCCGTGGCCCTGTCCAGACTGCAACCTGACCTTGGGGCACAGTGTTAACCAACGTGTTGTAAAGAGTGCTCCACAATAGTTCCTGTTGCTTAATAAAAGGCTGGACCCTATGACTGGGCAGAGAGGACAGGAAGGGGGAACTTAAGATCAAGTGACAGGTCTTGAGAGAGACCATGAGGTAGGAGAAGGAGAGAGGATGGAGAACGTCCCCATGAGGCAGAATGGACCATGAGCACATAGCCAAGAGACTCTGTCCTGAGAACACACATTGAACAGAGCAAGCAGTTAACACAAGGCCTTGGCTGGGGTAGAAGTTAGAATAGCTCAGGATTATAGCTTGGTATGAGAAATACCAGATTTCTATCTCTTATTTGGGAGGTAGATGGGAAAGAGTGAGACAGAAAAACTCCAATAAAAATATTTTTATTCTCAGTGCTAGTGAGCTTTTGCTGCTGGATAAGAATCAGTACAGTTTGACACTGAGTTTCAAAACCTGTTAATCAAGGGACTCTGCTTCCAATACTACATCTTAAGGAAATTACCAGATCATATTTTCCATAAGAATTCAGGGAAGTGTCATGAAGTCCTCATAAAACAGGAAGTGCTAGGTACACATCCACACAAGATTCCCAACTACCTAGAAAAAGAAGCTCAGGAGTTGACCAGCCTGAAGTTGGGCAGGAGATCAGCTCTTCCTGCCCCTCTTTTGAAGAGGAACTTCTCCGAACTTGCAGGTTCTTGACTAGGATATTAAAAACTCAGGTTGGTGGCTCCCAGACGCAGGAGCCAGAAGGCAGAGCCTAAGAGACAGCCTTACGGCTAGGGAGTTGAAATCTAGAGTTATGTGTAGTTTGTAAAACAAAACAAACAACACCCCCAACAAGACCCCATATCTTATATACTTAGAAAATAACCAAATGACGTGTACATGATCTATGAGCAAGGCAGCCTAGTGAGAGGAGGTTTCTGTAAGCTATTGGCCATGGGCTCAGCTGCCGGTTTCCTTTTGCAGCTGGTGCACACCTCATTTCTTCAAAATCATATGTGGCCTTCCCATCCTTGAGCGGGCTAAGCAGACCTTGAACATTTGCCATGATAGGTCTTATCAACCTGGACAGAGATATCTGCCCTGGCTGCAGTTGCAGGTTCCCTTGGGAACTTAGCTGTTTTGACTAAACCTTGTTTATGCTGACCTTGCTCTACAACATACTCCCGCTGAAGCAAGGGATGGGTTTTGTGGTTGTTCCCTTTATATACGCTGTGCTTATTATTAAACTTTGAGCCTTGATCAGAACCTTGTCTTGGCTTCATTCTTCTCTCATTTCCCTCTACCTTTTTTCATTTCCAGCCCCCGCTCTCAGGTAAACCTAGTTCATCCAAGGCCACTGGATGACTACAGGTGGTGCCCAAATGTGGAGCCTGAAAATGGGGGACCCAATGAGAAATGCTATCTTGGGTGGAGCTCCACAGAAAACAGAAAAAGTAACAACATCCTGCACTGTAAACAATGAACGGCATTAATGCTAGCGCTAGTTATAAAGTTTATCTTTTGGCGGCTGTTGTTGCAGGAGGTGCATTTAAAGGGATAGTAGCTAGGTTGAAGAGGTGTTGGCCCAACACCGACTTCACCTAAGGGTGACAGCGCAATGGGGCAGGGGAATTCAAAACAGGCCTTCATCCGCAGCCTAAAAGAGCTGCTTCAGGCGAGAGGAGCAGGATTTTCAAAACGGGAGTTAGAAATTTTTTTTTTTTTTTTAAGCTCAAATAGATTTATATTGTCCATGGTTCCCAGAGGAAGGAACTTTGGATAAGGAAACCTGGGGAAAGGTTGGAGAAATTCTGAATACCATTCAGGAAGATCTTACTACTTTCTGCCTCTGGGCACTTATAAAAGATGCTATTGATATTAATAAAGACAAAGAGACCTCTCAGGCGTTAGCTAGTGCCCAGGAAGAGCTTGAAGAATTCTAGGAAGAACACTTGTCAGAGAAAGCTTCTTCAGAAAAAGTCTCTCTCAATCCTAAATTAGGGAACACAGACCTAGCATGCCCTTTAGAGCTAAGATACAAGAAATCGAAGCCACTGATGATGAATTAGATCCAGGGGAGGAAGATGATTTACTGTATGATTTATCATAGCAGGACTGGCCTCCTTATGCATCTTCTGCTCCGCCTATGGCTGCAGGAGATGCTGCCCAGATGGACATGCAAGTCTATAAATTAGAGTTAGAAGTTAAGCTGCAGAAATTGACTAATGAGGTACAAAAATTAAAGAGTGCCTCAAGTACAGGAAAGAGCGCTAATTCTAAGATATGTCTATCTCCACTAGAAGGAACTGTGAATCAGGCTCGCAGGGAAAGGCAGGATACATCTGAAGTGTCAGCTTTTCCTGTGCTTGAGACAATTGATCAGAAGGATAACAGAATCAGACAATATCAGTTGTTAGAGTTTAAAGTGATAAAAGAGTTAAAAACAGCTGTGGCACAGTATGCTCCTACAACTTCTTTTACACTAGCCTTATTGGATACTGTGATAGAAGCAAATTTAACCCCTCAAGATTGGAAAACAAAGTAAAGCTACTTTGTCAGGAGGAGATTACTTACTTTGGACCTCTGAATGGCATGAAGCAAGTAAGAGAACCGCCATGATGAATGCTCAGGCAGGTAATGCAGATTGGGATCTCAACATGCTCTTGGGAGAGGGACCTTATGAAAGCAATGCTAATCAGATTGGGCTACCTTCAGGGGTTTACACACAGATTGCAGGAGCTGCTCATTTGTCATGCCTGGACTCAATTACCAACTAAAGGGGATCTCAGTGGGAATTTACCTGGTCTCAAACAAGGTCCTGATGAACCATTTCAGCAGTCTATGGACAAACTGCTAAAAGCAGCTGGTAGAATTTTTGGAGATCCTCATGCAGGAGTTCCTTTTGTTATGCAATTGGCTTATGAGAACATTAATACAGCCTGCCACACCACTATTAGGCCGTACAAAGCAAAGACAGACTTATCTGGATACATCCGTCTCTGTGCAGAGATTGTGCCCTCATACAATCAGCGTCTGGCTATGGCTGCTGCCTTACAAGGGACCACTGTACAGGCGATGCTTTCGCAGAGACGAGGGAATAAGGAAGTTTTAAATGTGGAGGTCAGGGTCACTTCCAAAACGATTGTCCTAGGAACAGAGGCATGAACAGACAATCAGGTCGTGCTCCAGGAATTTGTCCTTAGTGCAAGAAGGGTAATCACTGGTCCAGGGAATGTAGATCTAAAACAGATCATCAGGGCTGTCCCTTATTGAGAAACAAGCAGAGGGGCCATCCTCAGGCCCCCAAATGTCCACAGCAAGCAGCTTATGGGGCCATGAAGCTGTGGCCAAGCCAGGGAAATCCATTTCTGAACTTATCAGAGCAAGCCCAGGGAGTGCAGGACTGGACCACAGTTCTACACCCTACACAGTGCTAACCCCAGAAATGGGAGTTCAAACTCTTCCTACAGGAGTGTTTGGGCCCTTTCCTCCAGGGACCTGGGGTTTTCTTTTAGGCTGAAGTAGCATTATTACAAAAGGACTAAAAATCTATCCAGGTGTTGTAAATAATAATTATGCAGGAGAAATTAAAATTATGGCTACTTCCCCCATGGCACTATTACTGTACCTGCAAACAGAAGAATTACTCAACTTATTTTAGTTCCCTTGCACCCACTACCCTCCAAATTTGTTAAGACTGAGAAAGGACAAGGTGGCTTTGGTTCATCTGATGTTCAATCTATTACTAATAAGGGAGCTAACCTTAAATTATTAATTGAAGGAAAAAGTTTTGAAGAATTAATAGATACTGGGGCTGATGTAACAATTATTAGAGGACAAGATTGGCCATCAACTTGGTCTTTATCTGATACTCTTACTTACCTCCAAGGAATTGGTTATTCCAATAACCCAAAACAAAGTTCTAACCTGGAAAGATGAGGAAGGCAATTCAGGATAAATTCAACTCTATGTCATGCCACATTTGCCTGCTACTCTCTGGGGGAGAGATCAGTTTAAAAACTTTAAATGATTTTCAAAAGCTGTTAGGTGATATTAATTGGTTTTGTCCTTATTTAAAGCTTACTACAGGAGAATTGAAACCCTTATTTGATATTCTTAAAGGAAGTGCTGAGCCTACCTCCCCTCGAGCTTTAACCCCAGAAGGATTATTGGCCTTACAGCAAGTAGAAAGAGCTATTGGAAAACAACTTGTTACTTATATAGACTATTCTTTGCCTTTACATTTGTTGATTTTTAATATGACCCATACACCTACAGGATTTTTATGGCAAAAAGCTCCTCTTATGTGGATACATTCAAGGATATCTCCTAAACATAGAACGCAGGCACTGATTTACTTCGGCAAAGAACCAGACATCATTATTCAGCCTTTTAATGGGAACAAAAATAATTGGTTAAAGCAACATAGTACGGATTAGTTGCTTGCTCACATAGGATTTAAAGGGATTATAGATAATCATTACCCTCAAGATAAGTTGGTAAAATTTTTAAATGTACATAAGGTTATATTTCCTAGTATGACATCTTTACAGCCTCTACATAATGCTCTTTTAATTTTTACTGACGACTCCTCTAAAGGACAAGCGAGATATCTCATAAATAATCAACAAGTAGTCATAGAGACTCCTGGGCTCTCTGCCCAGCTAGCAGAGCTAACAGCAGTACTGAATGTTTCTAAGTCTGTAAATGATGCTTTTAATCTTTTTACTGATAGTCTATATGTGGCTCAGTCTGTTCCTTTATTGGAAATTTGTGCTACATTTCATTTCAATACACCGGCTGGATCTCTTTTTCACAATTACAAAACATCATTCTTACCCCCCCCCAAATGCCTTTTATATTGGTCATATACGAGAATATATCATTCTGATCTTCCTGGACCTTTAGCTGCAGGCAATGATTGTATTGACAGAGGTTTTTAATAGGAGAAGTCTTAGTTTCAGATCCTATTGCTTTGGCTAGATGTGACCATAATAAATTTCATCTCTCTAGTCACACCTTAAGGCTCCAACATAAGATCACTAAGGAGCGGGCTAGACTGATTGTAAAGCAATGCCCTAACTGTCTTACATTATCTCCAGTTCCTCATTTAGAGGTTAATCCATGAGGCCTTATGCCCAATCATATTTGGCAAATGGATGTAACTCATTATGCAGAATTTGGAAAATTGAAATATATACATGTCTGCATTGACACTTGTTCAGGATTCCTTTTTTGCTTCTCTACATACAGACGAAACTTCTAGAAATGTAATTGATCCTTGCTACAAGCTTTCAATGATATGGGATTGCCTAAAGTCATCAAGACAGACAATGGGCCAGCCTATACTGGAAACAACTTTATACAATTTTGTAAGGAATTTGGTATTGAACATAAAACTGGAATTCCTTATAATCCAATGGGACAAGGAATTGTTGAATGTGCGCATTGCACTCTGAAAAATTGGCTTTTAAACACAAAAAAAGGGGAGTTATACCCTCCAAGGTCACCAAAAGCACACCTTGCTTTTGTCTTGTTTTAAACTTTTGCAAACTGATGGTAAATGTCAGTCTGCATTGGATCGCCACTGGCATCCAGTTACTTCCCGCTCATTTGCCAGGGTTAAATGGAGAGACTCCTTAACTAATACATGGAATGGTCACGATCCTGTTTTAATATGGGGAAAAAGTTCTGTTTATGTTTTTTTCATAGAAAGAAAATGGAGCTCAATGACTGCCTGAAAGATTGGTTTGTCAAGTGGACACGGATCCTGAGCCTTCTTATGATGATGATACCAATGACAGAGACAGGTCAGAATCCTCATCAGCCAACTAAATTAACTTGGAGCGTTGTCTCTACGCTCACTGGAAATCAAGTACACTCAGCTCCCTGAGACAACCTCCTTACACAGGGTGGCCTGACCTTGTTTTTAATCTCTTGTCAGCTCTCAGCAGGCCTAGGCACTTGGGATGTACCCAATCAAATTACCCCATGGGAGTTTACCTGAATGTGATGCAAAAGAGTCCTGCTCCCCAAAACCTTACTTACATGACGGTTTAATAGGAAATTTGGGATGTGGACATCTGGAGCTTAGCAATAATCTACATACTTATTCTTTTTATGTGTGCCCTCGGGATAACAGGACTAGATCCCAGATTCATATTTGTGGAGGTGCAGAAGATGTTTTCAGTGCTGCCTGAGGATGTGAGTCCACAGGAAATGTTTAATGGAAGCCCCAAGGAGATTTAAGTACAGTAGCTAGGAATTCAACAGGTCCTGGCCTGTCTAGTGCTAGTTGTAAAGGCAATGAACATTATTTTTGTCATGGATTTAGTTGTGCCAAAGTTGTGCTGTCTGGGTCCTGGACAGGAGTAGGATCTTGTGTTAGTTTTTTATGTAATCCCATTGTAGTGAAAGTCACCAAGTCTGGCAAAAGGGTTAGAGAAGACTGGCTTAAAGGAAAGACTTGGGAACTTAGACTATATAAAGCTGGTTATGATGATGGGTTACTTTTTACCATTAAGCTTAGAATTGAGCCTATCTTTTATTCAGTAGAACATAATAAGATCATAAATAAGAGCCGGGCAGTGGTGGCGCACGCCTTTAATCCAGCACTTGGGAGGCAGAGGCAGGCGATTTCTGAGTTTGAGGCCAGCCTGGTCTACAGAGTGAGTTCCAGGACAGCCCGGGCTATACAGAGAAACCCTGTCTCGAAAAACCAGAAAAAAAAAAAAAAAAAAAGATCATAAATAAGCCCAAAAGAGACTAATAAAGATGAAAAGAAAGGATAGTGCTAATAGGAATAGGAGTACCACCACTTCTCTATTTTCTTCTCCAGTGTCTGGTATCACCTCATAGTCCTACAGTTGCCACCACTACCTTTCCTGCATTGGGTACTCCCCTTACAGAATTAATGGTGGGCATGTTTCAGGTGCTTAATGATACTTATCCTAATATCACTCGCTCTTGTTGGCTTTGCTATGATATAGCTCCTCCTTATTATGAAGGTATTGCTTTATTATCTAGCAATGTTTCTTACTCTAATAGCTCTTCTGATTATTGATGGAATCAGAAATCTGACATAGGTCTTTCTCTAGAAGTTTCTGGACTAGGTACTTTTTTTTTTTTTTTTTGGTTTTTCGAGACAGGGTTTCTCTGTGTAGCCCTGGCTGTCCTGGAACTCACTCTGTAGACCAGGCTGGCCCCGAACTAAGAAATCCACCTGCCTCTGCCTCCCAAGTGCTGGGATTAAAGGCGTGTGCCACCACCGCCCGGCTAGACTAGGTACTTTCATAGGGAAAATTTATAAAGGAAAAAGACAGAGCTTATGCGATCAAACCCTTACTATTTCCACCTCTTTCTCTTATCTTATTCCTCCAAAGGAAGGATGGTGGATTTGTTCTGCAGGTCTTTCTTACCCCTTGCATTCATACACAAGTGTTTGATGGCTCCAAAGATTTTTGCGTGTTGGTTCAACTTTTTCCTAGGCTCATTTATCATTCTATGATGAGCTCGTGGATCATTGGGATGGAGACTTCGCTCGCTCCAAGAGAGAACTTGCTACAGCATTAACTATTTCAGTACTGATGGGCCTCAGTGTGGGAGGAGCAGCTACAGGCACTTCTGCCCTAGTTTTCCAAGGAAAAAATTATGAGCTCCTTAGAACAGCAATAGATACAGATATAGAAAGGATAGAGACTTCTATTTCTTATTTGCAAGAGTCTCTAACCTCCTTGTCTGAGGTAGTCCTTCAAAACAGAAGAGGACTTGATCTTATGTTCCTGCAACAGGGAGGACTATGTGCAGCCCTTCATGGAGAATGTTGTTTTTACATAGATCATTTAAGAGTAGTAAAGAATTCTATGGCTAAAGTTCAAGAAGGACTAGCCAAAAGGAAAAGAGAAAGAGAGCAGAATCAGGGATGGTTTGAATCCTGATTCTCTACTTCCCCATGGCTTATAACTTTAATTTTTACACTAATTGGATCACTAATTATAATCTTGTTTCTTTTAACTTTTGGACCTTGTATTTTAAACAGATTGGTTGCTTTTATACAAGATCGCCTTCAGCAAGCTCAGTTATTCACAATGGCAGTTATTCATCGCTATGAAGAAATGCATAAGTGTACATGAAGCTTTGATATGTCCTTCATGGCTTTGGTCTGAATGGGAAAGAGTGGTATAGAAGACAGGTTAGTCAGAAATGGGTAAGAGTGTTCTTGAGCTCCTAACGACCTAAGACAGAACATACAATCAATGCTATGTTTGCTTCCACGACAGGTAAGAAGGAGCAATATAGACACTGACCTAAGGCATACACAGTTGCCTAGCCACTCAATACTCTAGACAGGATTATGGGAAACAAGTAAACCTTGTGCCCCTGTTCAGCAACTGGTACTGCTCATCTTTAAAAAACAAAAAAGGGGGAATTATGGCCTTTCCAGCCTTGAACAGGCTTTTCCCAGCTTTGAGCAGGCTAAGCAGACCTTGAACATTTACCACGACATGACTTATTGACCTGGACAGAGACATCTGCCTTGGCTGCAGTTGCAGGTTTCCATGGGAACTTAGCTGTTTTGGCTGCCTGAACTGACCTTGCTCTACAACATACTCAAACCTGAAGCTGGGAATGGGAATGGGTTTCGTGGCTGTTCCCTTTATATATGCTGTGCTTATTACTAAACTTTGAGCTTTGATCAGAACCTTGTCTTGGCTTCATTCTTCTCTCGATTCTCCCCACCTTTTTTTCATTTCCAGCCCGCCTTTCAGGTAAGCCCAGTTCGTCCATGGCTGCTGGACAGCTACAATCGTCTATTAAGCGGGACTGTGTCCAAATACAGACCCATGGCCCTTTATGATCACTTTCCTCATTAAAATTGGCCTTTGTCTGCCCCCTGCTGGTCATAGAAGGAGCAGCATGCTGCTGTTGCTGCTTCCTTCCCATCATTACTTTAGGTCACCTAGCCAGATACCTGCTCTGCTAGGTCCAGAAAAGACGCTCATTGCTGGAGCTGAGACTACCTAAAGCTGCTGGTCTCTTGCACTTGTTTGTGAGCACATCTACAGTAACTCCTATTTCTCGCGAGGTTAGTAGGTGGCCTGCACACAGACCGGAACAAATGGAAGCAGAATGTGGGTCCATGCAACACACCAGGCACACATGTGTGGGAGGGCTGCTGCCCTGTGGTCCTAGCTGCTTCTGCGGGAATCAACTGTTTATTGTTCTTCTGCAGCATCCCTGTGGCAAGGACTGAGTCCATTTGGGAACGCAGCCCTCTTGCATTCTTATTTTGTTCAGCAACTTCCACCCCAAAACTCTGCTCTTTCACACACAGTAACTTGTGACCCTTGATGACAGGCAGAGCAACGGGACACATGGAAGGCTCAGAGCAACGCATTATTTAATCAGTCTCAGTCTGGGATTAGGAAGAATAAGTAAGAGAGGGTAAGGAAAGTTGGCTCCTGGATCCACTAGCACAGTGAAGGAGTGGACAGCAGAATCCAATGACACAGTTCCAGAGGAGATGAAGAGATAAACAAGAGATAAAAAGAGGCATCACACCACTCCCATCGTGCCACACCCTTCCTGCAGTTGCCTTGCACACGCACCCCTCTCTTAGTTTTGCATAAAATTCCCAAAATGCTCCAGGGGTGTTTGTACACAGGAGAACTGGATGGTGCAGTTTCTTTCCCTTCACCAGAGATGGTCTCCAACCTGTGCACAAATAATAAATCCCAGTTGATAGAAAGCTTACACAGAAGCAAAAGCCCTAGGTTCAGTCCCCAGCTCTGCATAAATAAGGCCTGGTAGTACATTCTCATGACTCTAAACTCTGGGAGATAGGGGAGAAACTGAACCTCAAGGTCATCCTTGGCTGCAAAGTGAGTTTGAAGCCAGCCTGGGATACAGAAGAGCTTGTCTCAAAGGCAACAAAATACCACATTATAGTAAATCTAACAACTACCACCCTCTAAGAGGAAAAGTAAGAAGTGTTACTGCCATTGTGATTGTTGTCACAAGACATGGTCTTCTGGCTCCCAGGCCAGCATTTATGATTTTATCTGTTAATCTCACCAGGTGAGAATAAAATCACTACCACAATTTTTGAGCTAAATTTGAACCAAGTTTTGCCAGGACAATGGACACTGGCCAGGTCCATACGTGGGATTCCCAGAGAATGGCCCCAAATTACATTAGTCAAAACCCACAAGGTGACATACACCCAACCTTCATCCAGCCAGAGACAAGCATACATCCTGATGTACTTCCTGCCTGTGTGATCAGGCAGGTCCTGTGCAGTTTGGGCTACCAACCTTGTTTATGAAAGTGAAAAAACATAGCCACCAGCAGCCCAGGAAGTTATCTGTCCTTGGGCAAATAGGACTTACAGATTTAAGGCATTTTTGGTTTACAGATCTCTTAAGCATGGTAATTTAAACTTAAAACATAACTTTAGCCATCACATGTCTCTTCACACAGCTCCCAATCCCCTCCTCCTCCATGCCTCACCCTTAGCCAGTTCTTAACTTCTCAGCTAGTCAGCGCCATTTTCTGAAAGGATGGCTCAAAATTTCCCATCGTCCCCTGTAAAAGTAACTTTTATTCACAAGATGTAATTTTCATCTCAGAGGCTTACTGCTGAGTAAGCTCACCCTTTCTAGTTCTTTCTGAACTTTGGCTGGCTGAGTCAACTCAGCTATTCTGGTTCAAAACTCCTCTCCAAGCTGACTGATTCAAACTGACTTCTCTTGGCTTCACACTGAATTGCTCTGTTTGGAAAAACTGCCTCTGAATTCCATGAACTAAACTGTACTGACTGAACAGAACTGAAAAGAACTGCACAGACTCAACTGAATTTAACTGCACTGAACTGAACTGCACACCTAACTGCACTGCACTGCCACTGAACTGAACTCCACTACATTGCCTGAACTCAAATGAATTGCACTCACTGAGTTGCCCTCTACTCCTGACTCTGTACTGCATTTCTAAGTTGTCTCTTTCCTGCACAGTTCTTGTGAGAGTTGTACATATCCTATTCTGTCAAGTCTTTCTCTGATTCATCACTTTGTCTGCCCCTCAATTAGACTTCACTTTCTTTCCCCCCCACCCCCCGCTTCAAACTGTTTATTAAGAAATGGAAACAACCCCCCCCCAATTTTTCTTTAAAATACAAGATGTGGGTTCCTTCAGACACAAGTCTTGAGTTTCTAGGTAATATATCTGATGGTTACACTGTACAAATGACAGTTAACCATGCACACTCCACCTGGCTAAACAACGGACAAAATAACAATGTACAAAATGCTCCGCTGGTGGTAGGAATGACCACCACCTGTAAACTGTCACCCACTGCTAAGACGAAGCCCAGGGTGTGATGAAAGCTACAGAGGAACCTGACATACACCTTAATTCCTGCAACCAGGGTCTCCAGAGTTCCAGGGCAGTCTGGACTGCACAGTGATACTGTCTCAGAAAAAAAAAAAAAGGAGGAAGAGGAAAGACACAAGACAGACAAACCAAGAAAGGAAGAAAGAAAGGAAGGAAGGAAGGAAGGAAGGAAGGAAGGAAGGAAGGAAGGAAGGAAGACAAACCACAAGCAATTCACAAGCAGAGACTTAGAGGGAGCATTTTCCTGGCCCAGGACACAGGACAAGCCAGCTGCACAGGGGACAATGGTGAGATGGAGCCGAAGACTGCAGTCGCAAGATGGAAACACACACTGGCTAAGGCCAAAAAGCAAGGAATTCCATGGAACAGATGCCCACAGTGGGCAGGAGG
Source organism: Mastomys natalensis (assembly GCA_021653895.1). Classification (NCBI taxonomy): domain Eukaryota; kingdom Metazoa; phylum Chordata; class Mammalia; order Rodentia; family Muridae; genus Mastomys; species Mastomys natalensis. The sequence continues at coordinate 34,518 of JAJTUV010001788.1, forward strand.
CCACCTACTTATAAGTCTAAGAGTGAAGGGGTCCCCCAGGTGGGCAGACACGAGGGACAAAAAGCACCTTCTAAATAGTCTAGGGGAAGCACAGGCTTCTCCCTGCTTTCTTGGATGGGAAAGAAAGAGAATAGAGTTTAGAGTGCAAGGTGAGTAGCGACCACAGGAGGCATGGGACAAAGAGGGAAAGCAGCAGGGCTGGGGCAAAGCAGAGCCCTGGAAGATTGAGGCAGCTGAGAGGTTAAAGTAGCATAATACCCAGATACCAGGACCTGCAGGCCAAACCACAGACACAGTTGGAGTTGGGGCTGATGACTCCAACAAGGGCACTGACAACCTTAGAGAAGGATCACATCACCTGAGCATCGATGGTTCACAAGCAGTGTGGCTGCACAGTGCTGAGGTCCTCCCAGAGGCCAGCTAAAAGCTGGCTGCATAGCACCTGGAGGGCAGATGTGCTGTGGTGCTCAGTGAGTGCTGCAGGATGGAACTGAAGCCTGCAGTGCTAACTACCAAGCTGCAGCTGCAGCCTGTTTCTCTATCTTACAGAATCACTTGACTTGAATGACACACACTTGCACCCAAGGCTGCATCAGCAGAGCAACTGAGCTCCCACAGCATGGGACCACACTGGCTTTGGTTAGGTTTGCCCTCCACATTTGGATGATTGGCCCAAAAGAAACACTTCTGAGGCGATGGAACACCTGGGCCTCACAGCTTCTAGATGACAGGAGAAATTCGGTCACCAGCCTGGGCCCTGCACAGGCAGATAGCCAGCAAAAACAAAGGATGCCACACTTTGAGGGAGCCAGTGTTGTGAGCAGATCTACAGCTGCAAGCAGAGCCCATGTGGACCCGGAGACTCTTACTCGACCTTTACCATGGCTCCAAAGCCACCCCTCTCTGCCAGCAAGATGCCTTCATTCATTCAAGGTGGCCAGGTCAGGCAGCCTGGTACCAGAGACCCCATCAGACACCTGGTCGTGCTGTTCCAGGCTCCGGTGAGCTTCTAGGTGACTCTCCTGTAGCTGGGACAGCTTGCTTCTTGCCTGGTTGATGTCATCCTGTGTGCACTTCAGGGACCTGAGGATGGTCTCCAGCTGTGCACGCCCAGCCTGGATGCTCTGTTCCAGCTGTGTCTCCTCCTGTTGAAGCTGATTTAGCTCTGACTTTGCCCGGTTAAGGTCATCCTCCTGGGACTTCAAGTCTGACTCCTGAGACTGGATCTGGGTTTTCAGTGATGAGATCGTCTGGGTCTCATCCTGGCATTTCTGCCGCACGTCACTCAGCATGTCCCGCAGCTTGGCCTATCTGCTGGTCCATCTCATCCAGGCGGTCCTGGGCATCCTGTTTCTGAGCCTCGAGCTCCTGCAGACTACTAGTTTCCCGGTCCAGGTCATTTTGTAATTCCTGCACTTCACTGGCTTTCTGTCTGATGGCCTCTTCTTTTTCTCTGATGTCTTGCTCCAGTGAGTATTTCTCTCTCTGCAACTGTGCGATCTCCTGGCTAATGTCATCCAGCTCTTTCACACCAGTGAACTCCCCTGATCTGAGAGCAGTTGAACTGTCTGGAATGGGAGTGCCTCTCTCCGAAGGTGGCACCATGTCAGGCGAGAGGACTTGAGGAGGGTCGATGCCTTTACTGACCTTCTGCTGAATGAAATACATAGCTAGCTCGAATTGCTCTTTGCTTAATTTGCCCATTTGTCTTGTATCGGCCAGGGCCCAGATGTGTGCCAGAAAGTTCTGTGTGAGGCCCGAGTGCATGAAGATCTCCTTAACTTCCTGGCCACTCACATAGCTATCAAGGTCCAGGTCTGTCTTCAAGAAGATCTCATCAAAGCGCATCTTATCTGCCACAGGCACAACCCAGGCCACTGGTGGCTGAGACTGCTTGACGCTGTGCTTTGGGGACAGGCTGCCTGTGCTGTTGAGGCTGCTTACGCTGCCATGGGATGGTGTGGATCAGAGGCTGTCTTTGGGTGGGGGACTGGCAGGCAGAACAGGCACAGCACCTGCAAACACAGCCTTCTTCCTCGTGGAGGGTGGGATGAGGGGCGGAGGCAAGACAGAGGGCACTGGTTCCTTCTCCAGGGCATGGTACACCAAGTGCATAGCCACAGCAAACTCATCTCGGTCCAAATGTCCATCCTTGTCAATGTCACTGAGGTCCCAGACCCTGCCCAGCACATCCAGAGGTAGTTTTGAGTTCATGAGGACCGGCTTGACCTTGTCTCCAGAGAGTAGTCCATTGACTGGTAGAAGGCTTTCAAAGATGCCATCAAACTTTGCCTTCTCCTCCACCCGCATGGCCCAGTGGGTGTCTGCAGATGACTGTGTGGCCATCAGTGGGCTGGTATCATGAAATTTTGGTGGTGGCATGGTGAGGCTCAGATTGCTCAAGGTGACTTCGTGTCCACTCTGTGCACAGGCCATCAATCTCAGTGCAACATAGAAACCCTGGCACCGTGGCTTTGGTTTATCTTTGCAAAGACAGGTACTACATAGCCCAGGCTGATCCTTCTGCCTTAATCTCTCAAGTGTAGGGATAGGCAAGAAAGGTCAGATCTAACAGCTTCATCCGAGTCTGCCTTCATACCCACCAGCTGCAGCTGAGAGGTGTGGGTGTCCTGGCCCTGCCCCAGGGAAGATCCTAGACTTCACTTTCTAACATGGCTTCTTCTTTCTACAAATTAGCCTTACATTCATTGTTAGGAATTAAAGATGCGCCGGGCGGTGGTGGTGCATGCCTTTAATCCCAGCACTTGGGAGGCAGAGGCAGGCGGATTTCTGAGTTCGAGGCTAGCCTGGTCTACAGAGTGAGTTCCAGGACAGCCAGGGCTACACAGAGAAACCCTGTCTCGAAAAAAAAAAAAAAAAAAAAAGGAATTAAAGATGTATACTATGGGCATATCTGTATTTCAGTCAGAACATACTGTAATCCAGAGCATGACTGCATTCCAGCCAGATCACATAGACATAGAAGGCCTTTGGATGTGATCCCTTGCCAGAGCAGCCATGTTACTGGATTAAAATTCCTCTACAATCCCCAGAGACCTGAGTCCCAGGGCCAGTGACTGGGAAACTGACTGCTCCTGGCTGTCTTTGTATTGGTATGCAGTCAAGTAGTTACCACCCTGGCCTTGGCCCATTGCTTTCCTCTGTTATAGGGAAGAATACTCTGCAGCCAGAGTGATGTGACCAGAGGGGAGGTGTCACTGACCCTGTATATGGGATACAGGCAACAGAATTAGTCAGAATCTTAGGTCAGTTGTAATGAGAATGTTTTTTTCCACTACTTACATGAAGGTGGAAACTACTCGGTGTAAAGGACCAACTATGACTTTCATTTGGGGTCAAAACACAGCAGGGTGCTGCCCCATGGAGGGCCTAACAGCACAACACATGTCAGTGAAGTGGAAACTTCTGGTTTCTTTGGAAAGTCAGTTATGTCAAATGATGTTTTGCTAGGGCACATGGACGAAAGGGTGTCTTGCTAAAGTAGACACATGAAAGAATGTTTTCCTGAAGCAGACACAGGTTTGAAAGGAGACAGACAGTGGGAAAAGAGCATAGAGCATTGGTTTGGTTTGCTCTACCTTGCTCTTCTTTGCTAACAATACGGATGTATTAGTTCACCTTACATAGCGTTGTTGGGCTCCACTTGTGGTAATGCCACCATCTAGAGGAACTCATGAAGTTCCTGTAGTTTTGTGCCACTTCCAGGCCTTGCCTTAGGCCAGTTGGCAAGCCTTGCTGTTTCTTCAGTATTGAACTACAGCCGCTGGTTCATGGGTGACGTCTGCCTGCCGAGAGGACTGGACTGAACTGCTGGTTCGTATTTGGTGTTTGCTTCAGGATTGAACTGCTGACCAAGAAGATTGAGCTCACCCCCAAAGAACTATTGCACCAGGAGCCTCTGAAATTCAGTTAAAATAGGCCTTCCCTCAGGAGTGCCTTCTAAATAGCTTACCTAGGGCATTTTATCACAGCAACAGAAACCTGACTGACACATGTAAAGTGAGCTCTGGTGTAGTTTGTAGGTATGAGCTCACAACAACATACCAGCGTCAGTGAATCATCTGTAACAAACACGGAAGCACCAGTAACAGGCAAGGATGACTGAGTGGTAAGGAAAGAGGCCAGGCCACTGTCCCTACTTTTTGAGCAAGTTTTTTTTTGTGTGTTTAAACCTAAAACTACTTTTTAAAAAAGTTTACTTAGGGGGAGGGGGTGTAACCCAGGTGGCAGAGTGCCTTCCTAGCATGTATGCAGAGAGCCCTTGACTCAGTCCAGCACTAGAGTGGTGACCCATGCCTGTAATCCCAGTACCTGGGCAATGAAGACAGGAGGATCCATGATTTAGGGTCATCCTTGGTTATTTAATGAGTTAAAGGCCAGCCTGGACTACATGAGACCTTGTCTCAAATAAAGTCTATTTAAACACAATAACTCCATTACTCCTGCACATATCACCTTGGCTCAAGAGTACAACAGCCTACTTAGCTACACCAGAAGTGGAGACAACCCAATTGCCTATCAACTCATAAAAGGATAAACCAAGTGTTGTCTCTTCACATGATAGCCATTATCAGTCAGCTGCTGACATACTCTATGGCATAGACAAATCTGGAAAACATTATTCAAAGACAAGACACAAAAGGTTACATCCACCATGAGTCCATACATACAAAATATCCAGCTAAGGCAATCCACAGATACAGAAGGAGGGACATGATTCCCAGGGGCTGGGGTGGAACAAGTGTGAGTGACAGCCAAGGAGGAGCCAACTTTGTGGATAAAGTTGTTCTCCATTGGGCTGTGTTGTGTATTCAACAGGTTCTCTGCTGGAGAAGGACTGATGTGTAGCAAAGGAGATTTATCAGGCTGGCTTATACAGCACAGTCTGTATAGTCCAACAATGGCCATCTTTATGATGAGGAAGCTGAGAATGCAGTAGTTGCTTGGTTTATGAGGCCAGATGCCTGGAAGAGTTTTTAAAAAACATTGATCTCGCCAGGAGGTGGTGGCGCACGCCTTTAATTCCAGCTCTTGGGAGGCAGAGGCAGGCAGATTTCTGAGTTCGAGGACAGCCTGGTCTACAGAGTGAGTTCCCCCAGGACAGCCAGGGCTACACAGAGAAACCCTGTCTGGAAAAACCAAAAAAAAAAAAAAAAAAAGCAAAAAAAAAAAACAAAACCATTGATCTCTGAGACACTATAGAAGTTGAAAGAAGCTGCATCCTGATGCCCAAGAAGTGTGGCAGCAGCAGAGTAGATGAGCTCACTAGCAGGGGTAAAATCACACAAACCAAAAGCTTCCCTCAAACCTCCTTATGTCTGGGGCACCTCTGGAAGGTGAGGCCCACATTTAGGGTAAGCCTTCCTAATTCAACGAAACAAATTGAGGAAATCCCTCCTGGGCATGCCCTGAAGTTAACCCAATCTGAGATTCCCTCAAAGTGTGCCCAAAGGCTTGTCTCATGGGCAGTTTTGGCTCCTGTCAAACGAGTCAGTACTAATAACCATCATGTATCTCTGACTGTACCAAAAGCCATTTGTATGCCTGGAAAGGGTAACAGTGGTGCAGGAACTCTATCCTAATAGCACTCTTAGAGGAGGCTGACCTCCCAGCTTGCACACAACCACAAAGGGGAGTGTTGAGGACAGTGCCAGGCCCGGCAGGCAAGTGTAGGCAACTTTACTCATTGTGGAGTCAGGGCAGTTATCTCCCCCTGCCCCCGACACTCCCCTCCATCACCCTAGCTGAGTCAGATTCTGAGGGTTTGAGGGTGAGCAGATTTGCTTGGGGACAGCAGGAGGCACTGCACACACAGAGTCCCTGGAGGCCAGACCCAAGCCATGGGATGTTCTTGAGCCCAGGAGCCCAGGGTAGTCTACTCAAACCACTACTGCTGCTGTGGCCTTAGGCCAGCTACCTTTAGGAGAGAAGAGGAGAGGAGGGAGGGATGGAGAGGGTTTTGTCACTGTATGTAAGCCAAGGTCACCTCTCCTCTCTCAGTGTGCCAGAACCTTCGAGGCAGAAGCTCTGAACCCAAGCGACTCCTTTGTCCCTCCATCTTGTCTTCCAGGTTTAGAAGTTTCTGTAGAGACTATGCTAGACGCAGAGAAAAAATTGCTTTCTCGCTATTCTGAAGGCTGCCGAGTCCAAGAGTGAGGATCTGGCAGCCAGTGAGGGCCCTCTGGTTTGTCACAGCATGATGGATGGTGAGATGAAGGAGGGAAAGGGGGTGAATTCCCTCTTCATACAGAGCACCGTGATAACAAGCCCACTCTCCTGAGAATCCCATGGGAACCTGTTCTCATGACCGAATCACCCTTAAAATCCCTCCTCTTTGCACTGATGTGATTGCAATTAAATTTCAACAGATGACAGATGGGGTTTCTCTAGCCTGGCTGGCTCTGCTCAGCTGGCCACAGCGTTCCTGTTAGCTTGCAGGAGATTTTGCTAGGTTCTTCCCAGGGACCTGGTAACTGCTTAGGTCACCATCTGCAGCCATTGCCTGCCTCAGGTGAGGGCTGCATATAAAAGGACTGCCTCCCCACCCCAGCTCTCTCTCTCCCCCTTTCTGTCTCCCCTTTCTCTGCCCTCATGGCTCTGCTCCCTCTATTCCTTCTCCAGGCACTCACTCCCTTCCCTTACCCCAAGTAAACCCAATCTGTTGTATGGTATGATGTCTCAGGGGACCCTCCCCCCACCACATTATGCTTCATAGCAGTTCCACTGTACCATATAGCCTCACAATGAACCTCAGACAACTCAGCAGAGAAGTATATGGTAATCAACTAGTGATGCCTGCCATGGGAAATGTTCAAAAGTCATCTAAATCTACTTCCATAGGTTAAATCAACATGCTGATCACCATCTTTCAGCTTTTAACTAACAACTAATTTCCTTTCACAGACAAACTGTTGCTGCTTATCCCAGATACATAATTAACATGATGTTTTCTCCTTCAGCCATCCAAAAACAGACTCAAAGATACCTTCCAAAACTAAAATTTCCTCAAACACGTTTGCCTTTCTAAGACAGCTCAATGTCCAGCCTTTCCAGGCATCTCCCTGTGGGAGATGCTGCTTCCCTGTGATTATACCCACAGATCCAGCAGAGATGACCTGCCTGAGATGCCAAGCAGCCTGCTCTTCAGCCATCTCGTCAGACTGCAGACTCCAGAGACAGCACCACCTCCTGGAACCTGCCAAGCTGCCTTCTCCCAGCCATCTCATCTGACTAAAGACCCAGAGACGCTCACTGAGACACAGACAGAAGAAAGACCTTCCAGCCACAGATGAACTCTTTTGCTAAAGTTACATAGTTATAGTAACGTGTTAGTGAGGAAAACATAATGTCTATTTAAATTAATCAAATGTCATTACCCTCAAACTGTACAACCTATATTTAATTGATTCAATAATCCCTTGCCTTCCCAATCCAACCCTCAATTCCCTTACCCTCAACTTAATTATGCTACACCCCTGGCCTGCGTAGTGTTTTCTTTTGACCTCATTCAAAACTTTCATCAAAAGGTATGTGAGATATGGGGCTACAAAGAGGTGGTCTAGTCTCCCAGGTAGAGCTCTGGGTCTGAGGGAGCCAGTGACCCAACAGACAACAGTCTGTCAGGGACTTCGCTATATCTCCCCCCCCTCCTGGATTCCAGACGACCCCCACGTGCAGCCTACATACATCTCCAATACACAGAGATGTCCCTCCTTTTATAAAAGAAAAGAGGGTGGGATGTTGGACCATGGAAGGGTTGCCATTGGCCTGGAACTCTGAGATTGCAGGTGTGGCCATACCCCCAGAACTGGGGCCCTCTCCATTTCACCTGTAATCTTAAGTCACGTAAGACACGGGTAAGGGGTGTGCCTAAGAGCCTTCTGCCTTGAGCTTTGCATATTAATGAGGCCGGGGACATAGGTAATTAAGTCTCCTCCCTAGTCCAGCCCCTTTCCAATATAAGGGAACTCCTCCTGGCTTTTAGGGGGAGCGCACCAGATTCACCATTCTCATCAATAAAACTACTTCATGGAAGTCCAGTCTGCGTGTCTTTTTTTTTGTTGTTGTTTTTTTGTTTTTTTCGAGACAGGGTTTCTCTGTGTAGTCCGGGCTGTCCTGGAACTCGCTCGGTAGACCAGGCTGGCCTCGAACTCAGAAATCCGCCTGCCTCTGCCTCCCAAGTGCTGGGATTAAAGGCGTGCGCCACCACCGCCCGGCCAGTCTGTGTGTCTTTATGGGTCTACTTCTACGACTGCGACCGTCTCAACCATGTGGGAACCAAAGCGCCCTGGCAGGAAGTGCTCTGACCCAGGCCGCAGCTTTGGCCCGCAGGACTCCCAACTCCGCCTTTGGGCCTGAATCCGGTGTGCAAGATCCCGCCGCAGTTGCGGGCCTCTTCCGCTGCCACTTGGGAGGCCTGGGGCTGCCGGGCCCCTGCCCGAATTTTGTCCCACACATCTACCTGCTTTAAACTGCTTAGTTAGCAAAAGAAAATGTTTACTCTGTCTTTTATGCTGAAAGGACAACATAAACTCCATTTGTCTCCATTTAAGGACCAGGCCCGATTTCAAAAACAGTGGTAAGACACCAGCTTCAGGAATAGACCATAAGTCCCAGAAACTAGGTCGTAAGACACCAGCTCTAGGAACAGGCCATAAAGTCCAGAACAAGATCATAAAACCTCTTTCCAAAGAACAGCCTGGGGATAACCACAAAAACAGGGAACTATCTTATCTAAAAATGGGCCATCTGTGCTAGGCAGCCCTATTTTATCACATGGTTAAACATTCATGACATAGGAATGCAGGTCACTGACTACCTGTGACCCCCTCCTAGCAATGAAATCTTAGATTACCTAATCCTTCTAGAAAATCTCCCTGGTTCCCTATAAGAAGACCTGCACACTTTTGTCTGGGGTCGCCATTTTAGAGAATGGTTGACAGAGCATGCTGGATGTTTCTGCAGAATAAATGCTCTTTGTTTTTGCATAGTATTCGAGTCTGGGGTCTTCCTTCAGTGATTTTCAGGCCCTTACAATGCCGTAGTTGTCTTGAAAAAAGAATTCTGCGTACATACTCTGTAAGGCCCAATTTTCTTCTTCCAGAGCTGCTAGCTGAGGCCAGGACTTCTCTGGTGTATATCCTTGACCTTCCCATGGTAGGAAAGGTAACTGGAATGTCACCCAGTTTCCCAACAGCTAAACCCCAGCAGGCACATAAACCATTGGAACAGAGCTGTGTCTCTCGAGCTAGATACTGATATTCATTTCCTCGAAGGTAGCATGAGGACATGGGAGGTCACATCTGCCACCTGCTCCCAGGATGACACTCTGTGATCACAGTGCTTGGGATTAGACCTGAGCAGCATTCCCAGGAGGACAAAAACATTGTCTCTGGAGAAGTTTGACTTCTTTCAATGAGTTTCTTTCAGTGACTTCCTTCAGCCACTGTCATTGTGAGGAGAGAAACTGTGAGTGTTCTCATCCTTAGTAGCTCAAGTCAAAGCGGAGGCAGCCTTCTCCCCACCCATCCATCCTCTCAGCACTATGCTAAAGAGCCTTTCCCTTTGCTCTTCGAGGAGAGCAGAGGCAGCAAGCCCAAAGCCACGGTGGGTACATGGCTGCTGCCCATAAACTGCATAGCTTCCCTTGCCAGGCCCTAGATCTTGGAGAGAAAGTGGCTGGTGAGAGGTTGCCAGCAGCCGCCCAGCCTGCCAGCCTGGCTATGGGCCTGGGCAGATGGTTTGCATATGGTTGCCTGGCTTGCCCAGACAATTTCTGTTGCCTTGAGGATTTAAGCAGCTTAGGCCAAGCCCAGTTGATCTTTTCAGAATTTCCTGTAAACAAAGGGAAAGATATGGCTTATGTAACACCTTTGTTGGTTGGCTCCCTTGCTTCAAGTAGGACAGTAGCCTGTCCAGGAAGTATTAGCAGACAGGGGAGGGGGCTTAGCTGTCCCTAGCTTTCCACTGAGCCACCCTCTCAGGGCTAGTCTTTCTAAGCCTTTCAACCAACTGAGTGATCTTGAAGCCCATTCCAGAGTAAGAGAAACTTCAGGAGTATTCAAAATAATAACTAACAAACTGTCCCTTGCAAAGGCAGGAAGTCAACACATGAGCTCACCCAATCCACAGGCCAAACATCAGAACTATAATCAGTTATGAAAGATGTAGGCACGGGAGCTGAGCACAACCCTCCCTGTCCTGTCTTGCCCTCCCATGCCCCTCCCCGCACTGGTGCTGAAAACATGGTCCAACCTTACCCTCCACCCTCACCCACCCCGCCCACGCCATTCTCACTTCTGCTTATAACTTTCTCAGCATCAGTGGCCAGAAATCCTAACATTTCCCATATTCTCTTGGAGTCAGAGCATTATGTAAAACTTAAGGTCTGCCATTTAGAGACATTATATGAAACTTGGCTGCTTTGATTGACAGGCACTTTGAATGGAGGTGAGCCAGTAATTCCTGTGTCCAGTCACCTCTTTATTGGGAGTCAAAGGCAGTTGAACCAGTTCCCCATACCATTGTCTGATCCTTTGGATGAGACCAAGGCCATGAGTCCTTAAATACCACAGATCCTGGGAGGACCCTTCGATGCGTCCCAGGGACCCTTCTTGGAAGCCTGTGCAAGACTTGCTTCATCATCTCACTCTCTTGCTGCTTCTGCAGAGTCCCTTTTTCTGCTGAAAACGCAGACTGGTTTACTTCAGGTGCTGTCTTAGCTGGTACAATTCCAGAACAAACACGAAGCAAGACTGAGATCTGGTTCCAAGCCTTCCCTGCACTCTCTCCCACTAGATCTTCTAAGAGAAGACTCAACTGCCACACCCAGTCAAGCCAATCCCTAGTGAAAGCTGGGTCATCTTTTTTTACTTGTGAGACAGGGTTTCTAGCCTAGGCTGTATTTCCACTCTCTGGCTGAGGATGGTCCTGAATGTCTATCCACCTGATCTTCTGCCTCCATTTCTCTAGTACTAGGATGATAGGCACCATGAGGGTTTTAAACAGTGCTGGAGATAAAACTTGGGTTTCCTGCTAAGCACTCTACCAATTGGGGAAGCTGAACTTTCCCAATCAACTTTCCTCACATACCTGTTTTCTTTGGCTGCTGGGAGTTTCATTATCTTCACGGCATGGCTGTCTCAGATTTTTCTCATCTGTTCATTTGTGTTTGCCCTTCTCTGCCCATACGGAAGACACCCTTGTTGCTCACAAATAACTGTTGCTTCCCCATGCTTCCAGCATCCTTTCCACACCAGGATACCAGGCTCTGGCCAGTTAAGTTTGAGAGATGCTTATCTGGTAGACTTCCCTGCTTCCTCTTCCCCCTGCTTAGGTGACACTGGAGCCTCTTGCCAACTTAACCACCAGCATTTTGAGGTGACTTTCTTTGGTAGCAAAAGCTAGTCTCTTCTGATCACATACAAACAGTGTGATTAAAAGCACAGCCCCGCTTCTTTCTTTCACCACAATCTCTGGTGCCTGTACCTGGAACATTCCATCCAATGACTACAAGTGCACACAAAGTGAATGAGCAATTCCTTTGTTCTGTAACAAGACAGCAAGTGTGACTAAGACAGAAGTTGCCTGCGGAGTCAAGCATTGCATCATAGATGGTAACTTGGGAGTGATCATGGTCGGGGGAGGGGTTGTCTCTTCAAGCATCCGCTGGGCCCCAAACCTCTACAGTCTGATAGAGGTTTATTATCCTTACACGTTTAAACACAGCAAACATTTGGGGAAAGGTTTCCACAAGACAATTATCACAACAAAGCTATAGATGTGGCTACATGGGAACTCCCTTGCAAAGTCCACGTCTTTATTGAGTAAGAATGGGTTGTTACTCACAGAGAAACAGCATGCAGGCAAGGGTTTAGGGAGGAGGAATTTGCAGTAAGCGTAAGGATGGGTTCTGTTCACTGAGGATACAAAGTACAACAGAACCATCATGAGAGTGGGTTTTCACCGACAGACAAAGCTCAGAGTTAGGATTTGGACAATGCTCAGGATTTTGGTGGATTCAGGTGGAGGCTGGCTCCATAGACTAGCCGAAGATCACCAGGTTGTTAGACAACATTGACTCTAGCCTTCCTTCTGGGTGAGCATCCGGGTGAGCAGGCATCATCCATTCTTTCCCTTGAAGAAAAAAGCCTGCACGTTTAACAAACCTGAATTTTCAAATGCTCATTTAACCTGAGCATCCAGTGGAACTGTAGGTGACTTGCTAAGGCTGTGGCTCCCGGCCAATGGGTTTCATGTTGTAATACACTGCTTTGGATAACCCAGGGCTGTAGCATGCTCTCCCTGGTAACACATGAGTTTCCAAAAGTCTTGGCTGATTGTGTGCTGGATAAAAGCAATAGTTGGAAGAATTGACTCATAATTGTGCAATGTCTTTTTAGATTAGTACCTAACCCAAGCAATGGAAATAAATAGATTGAATAAAGATGTTGGGCCTAGACCAGGGTGTGTGTGTGTTGTTCTTCAATTGTTTTTGCCTTCAGATCTACTCTAAAAATAGTGTTAGTTAAGAAATGGTCAGCTTTGAGGTTTTATAAAAAAAAAAATTATAAAATTTCTTAATCTTCCAGGTATCTAACAAAAGAAATCTAAGTCAGCATATCACAGACACCAGCATATCCATGTTCATAATAGCATAGATAAGAAACCAGCTTAACTGCCCATCAATAGATTAATGGGTTTATATAGACACAGTGGATCCTAATCAGCCATGAAGAATTAAGAAGTTATATCATTTGCAGGGAAGTGGAAAAGCTGGAGATCATTATGTTGACAGAAATATGGCAGACTCTCAGATGCAGAACCTGGATTCATTTTAGTTGTCCTAATTTTACATTTCCAGAGAGACTCAGGTCATCATCAGCGTTTGAGGCCCATGCCTTTACGTGCTGAGTCGCTGGCCCCAGAATCTAGATGTAAAACAAAACAAAACGGAAAAAAAAAAAAAAGCAAAACCAAACAACAACAAAACCCATAAGATGAGAAGTCAGGGGCTGGAAAGATGGCTCAGTGGTTAAGAGCACTGACTACTCTTCCAGAGGTCCTGAGTTCAATTTGCAGCAACCACATGGTGGCTCACAACCATCTCTAATGGGATCCAATGTCTTCTTCTGGTGTGTCTGAAGATAGCGACAGTGTACTCACATACATGAAATAAATAAATAAATCTTAAGAAAAAAAGAAAAAGAAAAGAAAAGAAAGAAGGCAGCAGCCAGGCTCTGGATGGAGAGGAACAGATCTAAGGGGGTGGGGAGGGAGACAAACACAGAGTGCTTGCTGTTGTATGTGGAACCCAGACTACTACACATCCTGTTTTCTCCCATGAAAGCACAAGGACTACTCAGCACGAGGAAGGTACCCAGTGGGAAAGGCACAAGGGAGAGGAAATGCCATAGGGAAACACATTTTTTATGCTAAAACTTTTTCAAAATAGTATTAAAATTTTAACAGCAAATAGGAAGAGGAGGAGAGAAAGCAATTTTGATCACCACTCGTATACTCTGATAAACATACAGAACGTCCAGAACATACAGATGACACTTTTGGGGTCCCCATACCTCCATTTCCCAAGTTAAAAGTATCTACTTCTGTCAACAGCTGGTCATGCACAGGGGCTGAAGGAATGTAATTAGCCTCTCCCTTCCAGAGGGGAGGGGTGCTGATGTGCTCTATGACCTCTCTCTTCCAGGGGGTGAGGGGTGCCTATGTGCTCCAACAACCTCTCCCTTCCGGGAAGGGAGAGGGCAGGTGGAATTTTCCAAGGGCTCTGAGCTGACCTCTTTGCATAGTACCTTCCAGCCTCATGAAAGCTAGTGGTAGGGGTAAAGCTCAGGCCGGTATCAGCTTGATTTCTCCACATTCTGTGATTTAACTATGTAGTGTTTTCAACAGTGGGGTTTTAACATAAAGTTTTGGAGGGAAACCAATACCAGTATAAGTAAATAGCCTGTAATGTGTTGGGGGTGGATCTGTTGCTATGTATACAAATGCTAAATTCTGAACCCCAAGATCTGGTTGCTATCCAGATGAGTGGATTCTCATGTACACCAGCCTTTGTTGTATAAATCTTGCTCCCCAATTTAAATCTATAGGCTAATAAAAGGCTAGAGCCTGTGATTGGGCCGTAGAGAGGGGGGAAGGCAGGATCTGAGAGAACTGAGTAAGGGGTTTTGAGAGAGACCAGGGGGAAGAAGGAGAGGGAAGACAGAGGGAGGAGGCTACCATGAGGCCAGATGGATCATGAGCATGTGATCCGGAGAAGTGCATCCTGAGGACAGGCCGATGGAACAGAAACGGCCTGGGTGAGATTCAGATAGCAAGTAACAAGGGGCTATGGCTGGGGCGTAAGTTAGAACAGCTCAGAATCAATCTAGGCTTACTGCTTGTAAGTAAAACACCAGGATTCTGGGTCTCTTACTCAGGAGCTAGATGGGAAAGAGTGGGGAAGAAAACCCCTGATAAAAATATTTGTGGTCTCTCAAACCTCACCAGCCAACAACTCAAAAAGAGATGACACATTTCTGACATTGGGCTTTTTGTTAGGTAGCCTGTGGTCTGGTAGGGACGTTGTCACTCTGTTATCAGATAACCCCATGTTGACTCATTCCTGTCCCATCAATCTCCTCTAAGCCTTTAAACCACTGCATTCTGTCTTCCTTCTCTTGAAAGCCCCTTCGCAGGACCTCTTGAGTCTCTTGAAAACTTTCCTGACCTCAGAGTAAGCATTCGTATCAGAAAACTCAAAGCTACATCCACAAATGAGAGAGAGTAAAAATATGATTTTTGTTTTTCTGGGTCTGGGTCACCTCACTCTAAATAAGTGTTTCCAGCTCCATCCATTTACCTGTGAATTTTATAATTTCATTTTTGTTATTTTATTAACTTTATTTGAAAACCTTGCAAAGAAATGGAAACATTACACACCAAAATTGACAAGAGCCAAAGTCTCTGTACTTCATGAACTTCTGTACGAGTTAGACTAGGCATTCAGAATGTACATTGTGGTATTTCCCAATAAATTTTACGTTTTCAATATTGAGTATATTTTATGCACTATTCACCACCAAAACAATCAGACAAACAAAAAACCCATAACAAAATTAGAACTAGAAAACAAATCAGCTTTATATCCCCGTTCATGACTCTTGCCCGTTGCTCACATTCAACCCTCTTCCTTCCCTAGCACTTACCTTTCTTGTTCTCTTTCCTTCATGTTGGACTGTTACCATCTACATTTGTTTACATGTATACATTATGCTATTTGCTGGAATCCATCTTTCTGTGACCATGCGACCTTGTCTAATATATATTCTAAGTCCATCCTTTTCCATGAAAATGTTTTAACTTCATTTTTCTTTAGAGCTGAGTAAGGAAGACCTTTGGAGAAGTATGTGGATAGACTCTCAAAAAAGGGCAAAGGCCCTGAAGAGCTTGTCTCCCATGTAAATGCTCATCCAAAGGTTGTGGGGAAGCAAAGAAAGACTTGAGTGCTTGGGTAAAGAGTGGTAAGTCCTGGGTGAATAGGTATTGTTGACCTGCCCACGGCAACCTCCCAGTGCCTCGGATTGAAGACCAGCCCCTCTCAAGGAGCTATGGGGCTCCTGTAGCAGATTGGAACTGTGTGACATCTAGTCTGTAGACAGAACAACTACTGGGTTCTGAACCTTTTTGTCAGGAGACAGACATTGTTGGACAGTGAGCCACAGCCTGTAAGCCACTCTAACAAATCATGTGTACATACTTCCTAACATGGCCATGCTCATTACATCTTCTTGCTCTGCCATTCATTGCTACTTGTCTTTAATTAGTATGCTCAGACCGGTGGCCAGGCCTGGTTGGGTTGAGTGTGGTGCTGAAGGTGACCCTTCTGCATTGTGGGTTACAATGAGAATAGCCACCTAGGTTGCTTTCCGGGGACTCGAAGGAGTTTTTCTTGAAACCATACACTTGGTTAAAGATCTGAAAACTACGCTTTGGGATTATGCTAGCCTTACCACTAGTGAGCATGCATCACAGGATGAGATGAAACTTGATCACACAAGCATCATCAACTTCAATCATCTCTCACATCTTAATCACTCCTTGGAGAGATGCATTTGAGTGTTAGGGTTCTGCCCCTGAGCTCAGCCAATCTCATAATGAAGTCCTCTTACAAAACTTTAGTGATTGGAGGACAGGGCAAATGGGTGGGACCCTGGTTCTAGAACAGTGGGGGTTGTTGGTACTAACCACTGTGCTGCCTCACAGAGAGACCCCTTCCCTAGATGTCACATTTGATTTGAGAAGAGTAGACTGCCACCTGGTTCCAGAGCACTGTCATGAAGGCTCAGCCTCCTTATTTCTTCTCACACAGACACTGAGAATGGAGCTGACATCCCAACGATGGCCTCCCACCTCACAGCCCATGAGCTAATGTGGGGGGAGGGAGCTTTGTAGGTAGGCTTGTCAGGGTGACCAAACCTTGAAGGACTTGGAGTCAAGGTAAAAAAAAGAAGCATTGCATGCATGACTTTTCCTCAGAGGCTTTTATTGATCTCTGTGCCCAGCAAACAGCAGAATATGGAGGGATGAGGTGAGAGCCTTCGGGGAGTTGAGCACATGCACAGGACAGCAGGTGGGGGCGAAGCCAGGATGAGGCTCCATGAGCAATTCTTCAAGGACAGAACAGCCAGCAAAACAAGCGTCAGGTGCAGCAGCACTCTCAATGCCGGGGCATCTTCGAGGACAGGGGGAGAACATGAGACCAAGACTTCACCCCTTGTCCTGTGTAGTCCATGTTACCCAAGCCCCAGGGCCTTGCCTCTCACCTTGGCTGGGCTTGGGGGGTACCTGGCCTTGTGAGCTTCTTCATTCAGCAGAGACCTCACCAGGCAAGAGCGGCGGTGGGAGAAGGTCTCGAAGCTTTTCTTGCCGTGGTAGGCACCCATGCCGCTGTTCCCTAAATGAAACGGTCCCAGCTAACTTTGTACTCTCAGTCCTCATGAATTCCTTTTCCTGAGCCTTCTGGGGTTAGCCAAAGCTTAGAGTGTCCCCTAGGGCAGCTCTGCCAGGCACAAGAGTGCCAGAGAGAATCTCATCCCAGCCATGCCGCTAAATGCCTGTGTGACCCCAAGCCAGAGTACCAGGTGACCAGTACTAGGATTTCAGCACCAGACTTACCCACACCCCCAAAGGGCAGAGTGAGCACAGTGATGTGAACAATGACGTCATTGGCTGTCACTCCACCGCTTGATGTCTCTGTGATCATTTTCTTGATCACCTGCGTAAAGACCCAGGGGCCATGTTGCTGTCCTGTATTCTTCCCACCCTTTCTGAACACGTCTTGGAGCCTCAAGAACAGTGAAGGCTGAGCCCCAACCACCAGGTCTGCCACCTTTAGCCCCTGCCATGTCTCCAGCCCTTTGCAAATAGCTCATGACCCTTGGCACTGCATAAAGAGATAGCAATGACCACCTCATTCACAGATCTAGCAAGATGGGACTGTCCTATACTCTTAGAGATAAGGCCAAAGACTCGCAGACAGGTTAAGTGATTTGCCCAAGGTCACACACCTAATGAATGAGGAAGCTGAAAATTTGAACCCAGGCCTGTGGATCCCAGGGCCCCCTTACATGTAAGTGCTGTGCCTGGTAGGCTAGGACTCTGGGAAGGGGACTCTAGGCCTACCTTGTCATTGTTGGAGAACACATAGAGTGCCAGGGGCTTCTCATGCTGGTTGATAAAGTTAATGGCCTCATCCAAGCTTCGAACACACACAATGGGCATCACTGGCCCAAAGATCTCCTCCTGCATCACGGGGGACTGGGGGTCCATATCCACCATGATGGTGGGAGCTGAGGTAGAAAGTGAACCAGAGTCTCTTTGTGCTTTGTGCGATCCACCCTAGATCCCCAACACACATATGTACACACACAGAGCCAATGCTAACATCTAGCTCCTGCTTCTATTCTTTTGCAAACGAAGCTTTCTCATCCCGCCTTCTCCCAGCTCCTGCATCCTGGACTTCATCATGGCAGACCATGGGGATATCTACAGATTAACCTGCTCTAAACATTAAAGGAACAGTTATTATGTCTGCCAGAGCCGTGTGTTCATCCCAAAATTCTCCTGTCTCCTTGTTGCCCCCAGCCAGGGTCCTGGGAGTTCCTCCCAGCCTGGTCTGCCTTGAGCTCTCGTGGCCTCTGCTGGCTCCGTTCCCTGTTCCCTTTCATAGATTGGAGGTGGAGAGGAAGCGCTTGTCTCTGACTTGTGGAGGAGAGAGGTTTCTAGGGCTGTTGATAGGCATTCCTTAAGAGTCATGCCCAGTGCTTGCCTTCTGAGAGCCCCAAAGCTTCCTGCAGGCCCACTTGGGAAAGCCTGCTTGCTCACTGCCTGTGCCCACTTCCTGGAAACTTGCTGTAGACCCTGGCAATCCAAGCAAACAGGCAGCACTCTTAATGGCAGAACACACACCTATGTATCGTGAAGACTGATCCCAGGTGCCTCCGTGAGCTACTTTCTTGCTGTCAATCAGACCTATGACCCGCTGGAAGTGGCGGTCGTTGATGATCCTCCCGTAATCACGGGACTGCTTAGCATCTTCCCCATAGAAATCCTGAGAAGAGATGAGGCCTCAAGGAAGACCTGGCCCTGTCATGGCCACAACTTCCTAGTCGCTAGGCAATGACAGCCTTTGGGTGGTGGGAATCTGAGAAAAGCTTCCCTCAACCCCGGATTCCCATGATGCTCTGTACCCTTTCCAATTGTCTGCAGTGTGTGTTCATATTTCTTTTATGAGCAGAAGAAAAATACCTGCTGTTAGTTTACAGACAATTCTGCTAGGCTCCTCCCAAGGACCTAGCAACAGCTTAAGTTACCATCTGCAGACACTACCCGCTGCTGCCAGGTGCTGGAGGCTTATAAGAGGACGCTTGACACCCGCTCAATCTGCCTCTCTGTTCCTGCACGTTCCTATCCTGCCTCTCCCCTTTCTGTTCTCTGCCCTCACAGGCTCTGCCTGCCTGCTTCTACCCTTTCTCTAGGCCCTCTCTTACCCCAAATAAACCCTCTTCATATCAGATCTGTTGCATGGAGTAATTCTCAGGGGGACACCTTGGCACAGGCCCACTAGGTACCCTGTCACCACACTGTATTTCATAACACCTATTATTTTTCAGAGTCATGGAGGTTGGTTGAGGCTAAATACACCCCACATGCCTTACAGCTTCCTGCTCCCCCAACCCCCATCGGACCATACTCACTTTGAGTGACTTTTTGAGCTTCTCCACAATTTGATTCTGAATGGAGGCGTCACAGAGGATGTAGTCTGGGGCCACACAGGTCTGGCCACTGTTCATGAATTTCCCCCAGGCAATACGCCTGTGAAAATACAGTCAGTGAATCATGGGGGTTCCCTCGAGAACATCCACATGCTCAGGGAACCCCTTCCTGCACCACAGGGGTTTCTGCAACCAGTGTGTTTAATGTCCTGGGAAATGACATGAGGACATCTGGAACGAGTGCTCTGTGACATTCTCAGAGTCTTGCACAGCCAGGTGACACCTCTACTTGTACCCCTCCATATATTTGGAGTACAGAGGCCTGGCTAATCCAGATGTGGGTCCCATCCTGGACTCTGAACAAATGGCTCTGCTTTCCTGAGATCTCCTGCAGAGGGGCACCTGGGCTTGGTAAAGATCTCCAAGCCCTGAGTGTCCACATTTGCTTTTCCTGAAGCTTCTACTTGGAGTGTCACCCCAAGGGATACCACAGAGTCATTGCTCTAACTGGAGGTCCCTTGAAGGGAGACATGATGAATGGTGTTCCCCTCAACTTCTACTATCCCAAAGCTATAGGTCCCTAAGGGCAGAGGCCATCTTTATACTCAGTACAGTCATAAAGCTTGGTACCATCATGGTAGTAGCAAGGTAGAAAGGTAGACAGGATCCCAAGCCTCTGTAGCCAGCCAAGTCCAAGTCTCATTACCTGCAAGCCACATCTAGATCACAGTCCTTGTCCACATAACAAGGACTCTTTCCTCCAAGCTCCAGGGTGACAGGGGTCAGGTGCTTGGCGGCAGCGGCCATAACAATCTTCCCTACAGCTGTGCTCCCAGTGTACATGATGTGGTCAAACCTCTCTGCGAGCAGCTCCGTGGTTTCAGAGACACCCCCTTTGACCACTGGGTACAGATCCTTCCAGCAAAGAGACAGGGGAGGTTCAGCAAAGACCCAGCCTCTTCCAACTCCACACATAGGTGGCAATAGGAGACTGTCAGGCCCTCAGTCCTTGAGCTATAAACATACATGGGTACCCTAGCAGGTAAGTCACTCTCCTAGCTCAAGGGCTCCATCTAACCTGTTTAGGAGCTGGACTCCTCCCATTTGCTATAATAATCCCCTGTCTCCCTGAATTTAAAACCTGACCCCCCCAACAGAGCCATCCCTGAGCTCTAGGGGTTGCCTCACCTTGTCCAAATACTTAGGGATTAGTGTAGAAAGCAGGTCAGCCATGTGATCACTCACTTCTGAGGGCTTGAGGACTACTGCATTTCCTGCAGAAACAAAGTCAGAAGAATCCTAAGGAGACCTCCCCAACGTTCTTCCACCCGGTGACCAGGCCCAGAAATCCCGCTGTATCATCTGTACCTTTGGAAGGCAGTGGGGGGAGGCTAGACACAGGTGCATGCTGTGAGTACATGCAGGCGCACGCTGAGAAGCACAGGTACACACATAGGAACACAAGGCTGAAGCACACACAGGTACACACATGAGCAGCGGCTGCAGGTGCATGCACTGGCATGTGCTTTCAGAGCGGCACCGCCTGCCCCTCAGCAATGCTGGGAGGCTGGGGGAAAAGAAAGAACACATAGAGATGCCCAGGCTGATGAAGACAGCTCTGGCCTCTCCTATCACATAGTGGAGCGTCCTCACCCTTCACCCCTCCCCATAAGAATGGAGAAGTCAGCCTGAAGACCTGGCTAGATGGCTTGGTCATCAGAGTCCCTCCAGAATGGAGCCCTCATACCTGCAGCAATGGCACCCACCATGGGCTGGATGGTGAGGTTGAAGGGGTAGTTCCAAGCACCTATGACAAGGACCACACCCAGGGGCTCCGAATGGATATAGAGGTCATCGTCCTGGGTCTGGCGAGTCTTTGCCACAGGCTCATCCTCAGCCCAAACAGGAAGCTCCTTAATTGTGGTATCGAGTTCTTCCAGCACGTGAGCTACCTCCTCGATTGTAGGAGTTCCATTCATTCTAGGGAGAGGTTCCATGTGAACTTGAGGACCAGAGCCAAGGCTCTGCTTGCCTTGGAGAGTTGGCTGTTTAACGTAACCCTAGCAGGTGGTGGGATATAGAGAAGGCACAGGCAGGACACAGAGCTGAGGGTCGTGGGTAAGGAAGAAATTGCATTGTCTGGAGGCTTACAGACCACACTGAATCCAAGAAAACTTGGGAGACCACCCCGCTGAATATAGACATGGATGCAGCCCCCACCTGGGAAGATGTGCCCAAGTCTGGCAGGAAAAAGTTCAGAACTATGACAGAGGGAGGCAGGATCCCTGGGGCTGCTGAGGAGCCCAGAACCTCCTAGAATGGTAGGGAGACAAGAAAGAGGGAGTGCCGATGGCATATATGCATCTCTTTGCTGGACTTTGGGAAGTCAAAAGAGTGAGTTTTCTTGCTCAAAGCGGGGGAAGCACAGACAGCAGTTGGTAAAGGAGCCCTGACAGGGCAGAGGGTGGGTGGCCATAAGGAGGGTGGAAGCAGTCTCAGGTGAGTCTCCAAAGCAAAGTGAAAGCCTTGTGGATCTGGAGATGCTGGTTTTGCCCAGAGCCACAGAGAGAGCAACCACAGGGAACAATGGAGGAAGGAAGAAGGAGGAAGCCATATGGAGCTGCATCGCTCAGGAGCGTGGTCTAGGGTCAGGTAGACCAGGGAAAATAGAGGATACAGTAGGAGGGTGGGAGTGGGCCTGGGTTCGTTGAAATGGAGTCAATGAAGAAGCCAAAGCCATAGGGAAAAAGCGACAGGTGGAGGGAAGGAGACTATCTAACGGTGGTGGACAGAGAGGGTGACCCTGAAAGCCTTGCTAATCCGTTCCTAGCCACACTTTCCACTCTATAACACTGCACTACACATGTAGCGTTTGGGGAGCAGAGCAGTCCTTGGTGAATTGGGTGGCCGGCAACTGAGTGCCCTCAGAGTGCGACTGTCCCCGTACCTATTGTATTCCTGCTAGTCCCTTCTTGTAGCCTCCCATCCACCACCCAGCCCCACCCTATCCCTACACCTAACGCACCTTGCGCAGGTTAGAGGCCAGCGCCCCTGAGATGCTTTTCTGGTTCTCGTTGATCATGCGCTGCAGCGCCTCCAGCTGCTCGATTCGGAACTGCAGCGGTCGAGTCTTGCCTGACTTAAAGGCCTCACGGGCCCGGTTCACGGTGCTACTGATACTGCTCATTGCAACTGGGGATAGAGAGCACTTTGCATCAGAGGAATGAGGATGGCCACATCCTCAGCTCCAGGCTGTGCTTCACCAGCGCCCTGGCAAGGCTCTACCACTATGCTAATTTTATTTGGATACAGACTTCTAGAGACTGGAAAATGCATTCCGATCAGAAAGTCCCCCTTTCTGACTTAGATGGCTAGGCCTTTCTGACTTCTTTAGACCTCTCAGGGCAGTTGACACTATTCTGCAGTGAACCACACCCATCTTAAGCATAATCTGCCAGAAGGTGGAAGGGGGCTTGGCGTGGGAGGTGGGGCTTCTTGGCAACTCTCCAGTCCACCTACTTGCAAAATGGGACACCTTCCCTCCTGGTAAACCTTCCAGAAGCCCTGCAACCAACTTTTTGGATTAAGTTGGATACATACAGACCATGATTCCATTCCCAACCTAATTAAAGGAAAACTAGCATCAAAAATTCCCACACACCCTTCCGGTTGCACCAATGTGCTCAAATGTGCTGGTTGCTGGCAAAGCTGAAGCAGGCTTAACTTTTAGACCAATGTGTCCACCCCAGTGTGACACAGGCCAGTGGCAACAAAAGTCTTGCCGACTCCCAGGTTCTTGTGCAGAATTGCTGAGGTGACTGCTGCTCCCATTACAAAAAATGAAGATGGCATGTTGGGGTGGCTGTTGCAGGGGGGCAATTTGACCATATCTGTCAAAGTCCTCTTGAAAGTATTTGTAGGGCATGAGGGATGGCTTGGCATGCTCATTCACTGCTCATCCAGACCACGCATGTCTGATTCCCAGCCCTTCACCTGTAACTGCAGCTCCAGGGGATCCGATGTCTCTGTAGGCGTTTATACTCCCATCCACTGTTACACACAGATACATACCCATACACACAACTAAAAATAATCAAAATAAATCTTTATGCTGAAAAACGTATGATTAAATGTTTTCAAAAGTAAGTTTGTGTAGCAGCAGCAAAGATCTGCACAGGAGTTTCTAGGAGCCACGGCATCCCTAGCACCTACAAACCTAGCGCCTACAAACAAGAAAGGCTTACTGTTTGCACGTGACACACATCGGGAACAGTCTAAGAGCACCGTAGCCCTGGACAGTCTAAAGGACCCGTGGCATCTGTGTGATGAAGTATTTAGAAGTAAGACAGAAAACTATCAAGCACATTCACAAAGGCTCTGCCTGCCCCACATGTGTCCTGGGGAAGAAAGAGACAGGTTACCCAAACATCGGGTGTAGTGTATGTGCATGAATGAAAGAAAAGCAGGGGTACCCCAGTGTGAGAGGAGGGGACCACTGGAGGAGGAAAATAGTGACCTCTCTCTTCTTCCCTCTCTCTCCCCATCCATTCCTCCTCCCCTCCCTCTCTCTTCCCCCTCTCCCTCTTCCTCCATCCTTCCTTCCCTCCCTTCCTCTCTTTCTTCCTCTTTCCCTCTCTTCCTCTCTCTCTCCCACTTCCTCCACTTCTCCTTCCCTCCCTCTCTCTTTTCCTTTCTCAGTCCCTCCATCCCTTCTTCCCTCCCTCTCTCCCCTCTCTCTTCCTCCACCCCTCCCTCTCCCTCTCTCAGGACTGTACTTCATAAGCGAGCTCCCACCACCACACTACCCCCAGCTGCAGTGACCTTGCTTTTCATTTTCTATGGCCTTTGACATCTTGCAATGTGCTTATTTTCTGAATGTCTGTTGTATCTGTGAGCAGAGAAACATGGCCATGCTGCAAAACGAACAAAAGAGGATGCATTTAAAAGTACTTCCCCTCTCTTCCCAAGAAGCTGTCATTTCTACTGCACAGAGGGCCCCAGGTACCAATCCCTCACCCTCCTTCCAGAGATGTTTGGCCCAGTACCGTATGACATTTAACGATGGGATGTGGAGGAAGCTCTTGCCACAGCACAGAAAATACAGCAAGTGCCCCCAAGCCTAACCCCCATACAAATCTACATAAATACAGTGTGTAATGATGTCAGATGTGGTGCATGAATGTGCTTGATTTTGCATTCAGATTCTCTCCACCACCTCCCACACCCATACATGTTGACCCTTAGACTTCCTACCCTGGGAAGAGGCACCCAAGTTTCAAATCTGGACATGCCATGCCTCTTTCCTTATGACCCACCAGGAGACTGGACAGTTCCTCTGCTGGACCCCTGGGTCCTGCCAGCATGTGGACCAGGTCCTTCCTGTTAGCCAGAGCTTCAGCCATGCAAGGAAGATTGTACTTTCCTTTTACCTTTGGGGTCTAACCAGGGCCCCATGTGAGTGTGGCTGGGCTGGGCTTACCCCTCCACGTCATCTCTCAAAACTAAAGGGGCTTTAAGAAGCTAGGTCCCTGGGCCTCCTCTGTGAGGCAGTTAACCACTGTGCTGTCCACAGAGTTACTGACAGATGAGTGGAGCCACACTGATGTTGCACCTGGTACCTGAGTGGGACACAAGCTGGCTTTCCTCTCTCAGGACCAGCCAGCCTTGGGGGTTATACCTTCCTTCTAGACCCATCCACTCTCAGCACTCCTCCACACTCCCCTCAGTTCTCAGAAATCCTCCATAGTGGAGCTGGTGGGATGGTTCAGTGGGTGAAGTCCTTCTTGGGAAGCATGAGGACCTGAGTTTGGATGCCAAGAACCCAAATAAAGCTAGATGTGGTCACACGGTTCTGAGATCTCACAATTCCTGCTATGAGATGCAAGGCAGAGACAAGAGACTCCCTGGAACCCCACAGGCCAGATGTCTTTGTGTACTTTGGATAGCAGTCAATAATAAAGAGTAGACCCTGCTTTGAATGAAATAGAAGATGGGGACTGACAACTAAGGTGTCTACTGACCTGCTCACATGTCATGGCAATATACCTGTATATATATACACACACACACACACACACACACACACACACGGGAAGGTAGAGAAAGAGGAGGAGAGAAGAGAGAGAGATTGATTTTTAAATGCACCCTAATAGCGCTCACAAAGAAAGGTCAGTTATGCATCTGTCCCACAGGTGAGAAAAGTAAGACTGATAACATTCAACATGCTGCCTCTGCCCTCACAGGCAAGCACTGAAGTCAGGCCTTGCATCCACATGCATCTCTTAACAAGGAGCACACTCTCAGCTACTCAGCCCTGCCTCTTTCTAGGAGCTGAGAAGCTTGGTGGCGCATGCCAAGGTCTCTCACCCAAAGGACACCTCTGTTCCTGTGTTTTTTTGTGGTCTTTGGGACTTTCTTGGTCTAGTGTTGGAAGATGACAGACCTCCAAAGATCTGGTGCTTGACATTCAATGCACCCAATCAGGAAATGCTGACCCGGCAGAGTCTGGACCAGTTGCCCTCAGAGTGGATGACAGTCTCAGCCTCTCAGTGTCCTTGCTCCAAGCAGGCTGTACTTGTATGCTCCCACCTAGAGACAAAGTAAGAAAGATGGATAGATTACCTTCTACTCAGCCTTCTCCAGCAGCTGGGACTCCTGGAATGAGCAAGAGTCAAAAGAGGGCACATTTAAAGACCCTCCTTCCCACCCACTTGGACCTTGGAGCCCTTCCCCAGGAAGTTCGCGTGACGAGGATAAAACAATATTCAAATGTGGGTGCAGCATAATCCGGACCTCTGCTTCACACAGGTTTTGAAGATTGCGTCTCCGGCTGTCTGTTTTGTTCTGTTCTGAAATGCAAGATGGGCCTGTGAAAGTTTGTGTGGGCTCTTCGCCAACCCTCAAAAGAAGCCTGTGTTTGCCCTGGGCGTGGGGGCCACTGAGTAATTCAGCTTGGCATGAAGCTCATGCGTTTCCTGCTTTTGCCAGCTGCTGTTCCCTGAGTCCCCTGTTATGTAAGGTCTACGTCGGGCAAGCTGCAGTCACGCAGTGTGTGCACAGCAACCAGAAAAGGCAGAAAATCACATCTCACTCTGTTGCTGTCGTATGCACAGGGATGAGGGTCCCACTGAGGTGCAGACTTGCAGCCTGCTGGTTGGAGATTTCTAAAGGGATCCCCAATAGTAAGTAGATCTGTTCTCTCAAGGCTAGTGGAGAACATGGCCAGGGGCCACCAGAACTGCCAGGAACTCCCTCTCTATCACCCAGGGAGACAGAAGCTGGAAGTCGCTTTCTGTATGTTTACCCAGTGTTCTCTGAGGCCCTAGTCTGTGTCACACCATCAGCACAGGCCACACCTGTTCTGTCACAAGGCTTCTCCGCCTGCCTCTTTCTACCAGGCCCCTTTGCCCTCTTGCTCACCTGATGTTCTTGCATCTCAGTTCTCTCAAAAGACAAGTTCCCACCACTGCTGTGAGCCACACAGCCTGTGCTCCTCGTAATCTGCACATGTCATGGCTCTGCTCCAATGTCATATCACACAACAACAATTTGTCCTCTTTAGTCTTCTCCTCCAGAGCATCTATGCCCTCTGGCACCCTGTGTCTACAGTCATGGAGAATAAGATTATAATGGAGTTGGAAATTTCTTTTGTCTGGTGGCTTCGTGCCATAGTAGCTGTTGCAGCAAGGCATAGCACATACATTCCAGTAACTAACACCTGATGCTAACTAATGACTTACTGGCTTTTGCATATGCTACTCACCTTATCATAAAGTGTATCCCTCTGATCATCACAAGAAAAGGAGAGGGGAAAGGAAAACAACAGCGTGCCCCGTAAGGCCAGCAGCTGCCCATGCATACCATGGTTACCACATAATTTCCTCTTCTTGACCTAATTTTATGCTGTTTTGTTCATGGTGGCCCTGGAGCAGTGGCTGAGCTGTGTCGTAGGTCTACACCAGCTCTGTCTGTTTAAATGTGTTTCATGATGTCCACACAGAGGCCAAATTGCCTGCTGAAAACATACACTTGTCGTTAATTAACACAGCAGTCTTACGCCGACTACTACCTGCCTTCCTCTCTGGCCCTCCCTCAGCAATCAGAATTGGATCTGCTGGAAATCCAAGAAGTGGACACTTAGCAAACATCTGCTAAATGGTGAAAAAAAGAAAATGCAAATTTCAAAACACTGTGAAAAGTAGTGATGATGGAGTGTGCATTAATGATTGGGGTGTGCATTAGTGATGGTGGGGTGTGCATTAGTGACAATGGGGTGTGCATTAGTGACAATGGGGTGTGCATTAGTGATGGTGGGGTGTGCATTAGTGGTGGGGTGTGCATTAGTGATGGTGGGGTGTGCATTAGTGGTGGATGGGGTGTGCATTAGTGATGGGGTGTGCATTAGTAATGGTGGGTGTGCATTAGTGAGGGGGTGTGCATTAATGATGGTGGGGTGTGCATTAATGATGGTGGGGTGTGCATTAGTGATGGGATATGCATTAGTGATGGGGTGTGCATTAGTGATGTGTGTGCATTAGTGATGATGGGGTGTGCATTAGTGGTGGGGTGTTCATTAGTGATGGGGTATTCATTAGTGACACTGGGGTGTGCATTAATGATGGGGTGTGCATTAGTTATGGTGGGGTATGCATTAGTGACAGTGGGGTGTGCTTAGTGATGGTGGGGTGTGCATTAGTGGTGGGGTGTGCATTAGTGATGGATGGGGTGTGCATTAGTGATGGGGTGTGCATTAGTGATGGATGGGGTGTGCATTAGTGATGGTGGGGTGTGCATTAGTGATGGTGGGGTGTGCATTAGTGATGGTGGGGTGTGCATTAGTGATGGTGGGGTGTGCATTAGTGATGGGTGTGCATTAGTGATGGTGGAGGTGTGCATAGGATGCTGAGAGGAGGGACACCCCTATGCAGAGACAGGTCTTCAGACAAGGAACAACCACCCAAGGCAAGATGCAGGAAACAGAGGAGTGTGACTGCTAGCGGTTGTCACCCATACAATTGATGTGTCCGTGGCCTGCAGGAAGTGAGGAGAGGGTTAGGCCATGAGCTGGGGAGCAGCAAGCGGCTGGTCAGATGGACACATAGGGTAATTGTTTGGTTTTGCTTTTGTCCCGATCGATGACAATGGTATCTTGCTACTGCATGACATAGGTCAGCTAGCCCTTTAATGGATGAAGAACAAAGTCTCCAGGGTTGTTTCATTCCTTTTGGTTAAAAAAAATGTCTTAGGGATGAATGTGACTGGATGGTAGAGTGCTTGCCTGGTATTGGGCATAATAGAAAAACAATGTTCCAGTTCTGGAATAGCTTGATTGTAACTGAAACTCTTGCAGACGCCTGCCGCCCAGTGCTAATGTTTGCAAGCCCTGATAATCCATTCACAATACCTGCTTCTGGTTTTCCCTGCCCTGGCTCCTGGGCCACCATCAGCCTGCTTATCCTGACCACTCACACTTCCCATGCTACCTCCTCCAAACACACTAGACAGCTTTGTTGGTGAAAGCCTGTCTCTCCTCCCACTTGACATTTATTGCTGCCCTTTTGTTGCTTTCTGGGAGAAAATTGCAATCTTTGAGTCCCTACAGGCTTGACCCTGGCTACCTCTACAGCAATCCCTGAGTTACACCCCCAACCTGACTTAGGATATTTTCAGCTTATGTTGGTTTGTTAGCCTTCTGTCCGCGAAGAACCATCTGTATATGAGCATCAGCCATGAGTTAGAAAAATCCCTGGAATCAGAATAAGCAAGCAAGACCTGTGGCAAGACCCTCAGGCACCCCACAGACACTTGAAGCTTCAAATCAGACAGGAAGGAACCTTTCTGGTGGAACCAGAGAGGCAGAAAGTATGTGTGAACACTGGGACCACTCCTAACTCTAGCCACCCACCTATGATAGGATAAGCACAGGCCTGGCAGGTGCCCAGGTAAATGGAAACTCAGCTACTGCTTGTTTGAGGGTCAACCGCAAGGACATTGGGAGCTGCCAGCCCAGGCAAGTCACTGCAGATTTGGCAAGGCCCCAAGCCATGGCTGAGTAGGAAGCCACCTTAGCATGGCTGCTCTCCCAGTTTAATAGGTAAGGAACCCATGGTTTTCAAGATTGGTGGGATGCAGCGGCTCCAATGCTGGGCCTGCTGCTATGGTTTGAGTGTGTAATGGCCCCCAAAGGCTTATGTGTTTGAATATTTGGTCTCTGTCATGATGTTTGGGGAAATGAAGGAAGTTTTAGGCCCTGGGATCTATCTGGTAAATGAAAGCCACAAGGGATGAATCTTTGAAGGTTGTATCTACTTCTGGTCCTGCTTAGCTCTCTTCTTCCAGGTCTAACTGTGGTGTGACTGTGCCACTTTCCTGGACCACAGACAATGTCACTTCTACCACCATGCCTTCCCTTCAAGGATGAGGCAAAATCTCTCTGTAACTGTGACTCAAAAATTAATCCCTTCTCCCTCAGATTTCTTACAAATGTATGAGAAAAGTAACTAACTACACGAAGATACCCTGGCTGCACACACACGCACACACACACACACACACACACAGGCAAACAGAGTGAGAGGCTCTGGTGCCAAGGACTCAGCAGGCATTCTTGTCAGACGGAAAAAGGCACAAGAGGAAGTGTTGGTGTGAAGGTGGACAGATGGGAGCCCCTTGCACTGTATCGGAGAATGTAAAGTGGTACAGCCAGCCACTTTGGAAAACAATAAGGCTGTTCCTCTGAGTACAGCATATGTTGGCTATCATGTGACCCACCCAGCCCATGACTGAGTATGCATACAAGAGAAATGAGAACATGTGTCTACAGACAGCCTGCCCAGGAGAGTTCACAGCATGGTTACTTGGGAAGTCCAAGGTGGGAACCACCCAAATGCCCAACAGTCAATGGGTGGACAAACAGCATGGGGCACAACCCTGCAGCGAACACAGCCCCCAAAAGGAATGAAAGATGAACCCAGGACCCACCACAAATGAACCTTAAACTATAGCACCAAGGGAAAGGGAGTCAGATGCACAAATCCGCATACCTCATGCCTCTCTTACAGGAAATGCTCAGAAAAAGCAAGTTCACAGAGACACAAAAGAGATGACTGGTTGACAGAGCCTGAAGAGACAGAGAGGCAAAGACAACGGCTGACTGATAACAGCCGTGTGTTTAAACCCATGTCATGGTGCAGTCATTTTCTCAAAACATCAGCAAGAGCAGGGAGATGGGTGGATCGTGGTATTACTAAAAGAATTGAAAAAATTAATTACCTACTATAAACAAGTGAATGTATGCTGTGTTTTAATCTGTGTTCTGTTGCTGTAAAGAGACACCATGACCACAGCAACTCTTATAAAAGAGAGTATTTAACTGGGGCTTGCTTACGGTTTCAGAGGTTTAGTTCATTGTCGTGGTGGGAAGCATGGCAGCATGCAGGCAGACATGGTGCTGAGAAGTAGCTCAGTTCTGGATCTGGATCTGCAGGCAGCAGGAAGAGGCAAAGCCATTGGGCTTTTGGAACCTCAAAGTCCACCCCATCCCCATGACACACTTCTTCCAACAAAGCCACACCCTACTTCAATCTCCTAATCTTTCTCAAGCAGTGCCACTCTCAGATGGCTAAGCACTCAAATATATGGGGAGCGTTCCTATTCAAACCACCACGGTGTGTGAATTATATTCTTACAGCTTTAATAATTTCTTTCTTTTAAGTTTTTCTTTGCTCATTTTTCTTTTGCAGTGCTAGGGATGGAAACTAAGGCCTTGCCCAACTGTCTCCGTGTTCCAAACTAGTTTATGATTTGTGGAGCTGTTCTGCCCTGCTGTCCTTCAGTGAGAGCTGCACATACCAGCCAGTGAGGAGGGTGGAGGCAGAGTGACTGTGTAGTAGGAGCCTGGCAGCATGACCTCACCCAAGGCGTCCCTGTCATCATGAGCAGTGAAGTTGCAGTGTTCCTGTATGTGTATCCTTGATGCATGGGGATAAGGACACTTTTCTCTGGGGTCCTCCTCCATCCCAAGACTCTCTGAAGCACCTTCCAGCCAGCCAGGGGTCACTCCCTCAGAGGCTTCCAGATGACACACCAGTGGTAGAATTTCCTGATCTGAGTCTAACTGTTGGGACTGAACTGGGGATGTTGAGGTGGGAGAGATGATCTTCATGCAACCCCATATTACTTCCAATCTGGGCTTAACCCTCCTAGGTCCCCTCCAATTTCCACAGTTAGCAGGTAGGGTCTCAGTCAACAACCAAGCCCCTTCACCTTGTACGTGTGTTCATATGTGTGCTCATGTTTGTGTGTGTGCACCCGCACATGTTCCCACTCCTAGTAGGCCATGGCTTCCATGAAGTCAGGTCACCCAGTGAGGCAGAAAACACAGTGGAAGGTTAGAGATGGCTAAGCTAGCCTTCTGGGCAGGGTGTAGCAAAATGCAAGTCACTGTGAGTTAGACACCTGCCGCCTAGCAGCAGGAATTCATGCCCAGCCCAGACAGAGCCTGCCTGAGTCACAGCGTTGAACAGACCCAGCTGCAGGGCTCTCATAGGGGTCACATCTGGCATGCCATAAACTCATGCCAGGGCACACTTGAGTTGGCAGTCGTGGTCTGGGTTTAGGAAGTCTTCCTTCAGATCATAACCAACACAATGAACATCTTCTCAACACTTACAGAGCAAGCTGCTCACCACAGAAAGAGGCATTAAGCTTGATTTCTCCCTGAGAGCTACATGGATGAGGTTTCACACACACACACACACCACACACACACACACACACACACACACACACACACGTATGATCTATGTTTCAGCTCAGCCTTGCTTTAACACTCGGCTCAGCATCTCGTTACTGCTTACCTGTTTCCCCCCAGTGCTTATTTAATACACAGAACACAAAAGCACATGTGTGACCCCTGGCAGTTGTAAGGAGTCTGGCAACTATGTCTTGGTTACACGACAGTCTGGGGATGCCTCTGTGGACAGAATGAATGCATGGCTTAGGAAAGTGTTCCCCGGTCCACATGCCCTTGAAGGAGCCATTACAATCCCACTTCATCTTTGCTCTTTCGTTTCTGGCCCCTGTGATTTGAGCAGCTGCTTTTGCCACACGCTCTCTGTATTCTGTGCAGCCACGGATGGGCCCAAAGCAACAGAACCAGCCAAAGGACTGGTCTCAGGGGCCGTAAGCCAAAGTAATTGTGTCCTCTTTACAAGTTGATCTACCCCCTGCTACTGATGGGAGCAACAGAAGCCTGACTTACAGAGTGGTAACACAACGGCTAAGCTGATACTAGGAGAAAACAGCAAGGCCCTCCATACCCATACACTTTCCTATACTTCCCACTCTGGATGGTGGAGAAGGTTGAGAGAGTGCCAGACAGTGCGAGTGCTCTGCTTCTATGGATATCAGTATTAACCAGATGTAATGCATTGTGTCTCCAGTTCACGAGAGGCCAGTTTGCAAAGGCAAAGGTTCTACAAAAGGCCTTGAACTTTTATTCTTACATAAAAGTTTCCTGGAGTGTTTTTATTTTCAATTCTCTAGGGTGTTGCTGGATGCCTTTCCTCCAAGGCTGTCCTGTGAGTCTGTTGCTTTGACAGTGGGCTGATGAAGTGTGCTACCCTGTGAGATGGTTTGGGTAGCACTGTCCCATGCTTGCTGTCTGTCTGTCTGCATCTGTCAGCAGCATCCTGCCTCCACTCTCTCTCCTGTGTGAGGAGCTTGTGGTGTCTGTCTGCTTTGAATTTTTCTTATATAGCTAAGCACAACTTTTTGTTCCCGTTTGGGTTAGAAGGGTCCTCCCTGCCCCTACATTGTTCCTTTACTGTTCTGGTTGTCCCGAAAGATTTTGGCCTCTCCACTGTCTGCCTTGAATTCATCAAGAATTTATCTCAAATACAAAGTGAATGGATTTCTTTCTTGTAGTCAGACAGTTCGCTGTACTCATGGGGTGTAATGACACCATCTCCTCTTACTGTGTCTTTGCTGCATGACAGGGACTGTTCTGATCATGCTGCAGGTTCTAACTTATTCAATCTTCACAACCACGAACAAGATATGAATGTTATATACAGGGGGAGGAGGTGTGTGGCTGTCACAAGACAGCTGTAATTGGTCTGAGGCCACACACCCAGGGGATTCCACCTCAATGTCCCCTTTAAAGAGGCTCTGCTAAACTTGTTTCCTCCAAGTCTTCAAGCTAGTCGCCAGAGTGTGGAGTGTATTTCCCCTAAAATTCTTTTGCTCCTTCCTGGATCTGTATTTACAGCCCGTGTCTCATGCCTTCCTGTAGGCATTAGCTTAGTCCTTTTGCCTTTATCATGGACAGTGTTTGGCTTCGTGCATAAGGGGGCTGCTGTTCTCCATATCAACGTGGATGTAAATGAAGACTGTCTTTCTAGCTCGTTAGTTTTTGTTTTGATCCTTTGGTGTTCCTTTCTCCTCTCCTTTGGCACTTAAACTATATCAGACCTTTTGTTTTTTGGTTTTTGCTTCTTATTCCAATAGAAAAAGTTATCTAACGCTAATCTTTCCACCGAATGTAGTTTTGCTATGTCCCAGAATGAAGAGTTTTTATTTAATTGTTTTCCCAATGTTTTTCAAGTTTTTAATATTTGTGTGTATATGTAGGAGGGAGACTTGCAGGGGCTATACATGTGCTGTGCCTGTGTATGGGTGTCAAAGAACAGTGTGTGGGAGCTTCGAGTTGAGGCCGCATATTGGTTAACAAAATGTAATTTAGAAAAGAGTACAGAGGTTGTGTTTCTCTAGCTTAAACCAAGCAGACTCCTTCACTGGGCATGTACAAGTGTTTAGTGGGTGATCTTTTGATACCAGGGGCCCAGAACTATTTTCTGATCATGTTTACCCCACGATGTTCTGTGTCTTCTCTCATCATGCCATCTCCTCCTCACCCTGTGGCTTTTATATGTGAGCAAAACAAGGGTAACTGCACGCTGTGTTAGCGACACATGCCCATCATCCCACTCAGTGCATTCTGAGCCAGTCCTCTATCAGAAGTCTTGGGCAATCCTCCGAGCACAGGAGTGCATAAGGGAGCCAGCATATGAGAGAGAAAACTCCAAGTTTCCCCAGGCAGAGAACAAAGGTGTGGAGCTTTTATGGGCTCTTCAGGGTTGGGCAGGGACCCAGACTGCATGTCACCATGTGTAGAGGTGGTATCTGGTGCTGTCTGCTTATTTGTGTTTGTTCTCATCATGCCTTCTTAAGTCTCCCCCTCAGAGTGTGACTTTTACCATGTTAGCAAGGCAAGGGTCACTGCACACTGTGTTAGTGATGTTTTACACATGTGTTCACACCTTAGCACCTGGAATGTGCTCCTTATCCTCAGAGACAGCCCCTAACTGGCCAGGAAATGGCAATTGCTCTCTTGCCCCTGGTTTGGTTTACTGATGTGTTTCCCTTGCAGTGGTTTGCTTCTTGGCATCTCCACCGCCCACAGAATATATGAAGGCTGAGCTGGCTCACTGTCCTTCTGTCTGTCTGTATGTTGTCTTCATCTCACAGTCTTAAGGAAGTCCACATTTCAGCTTAATCTCCTAGTAGGTATACAAACCTCAAGAGATTAAGGGTGAGCTAAGAGGTCTCAGATGTTGACCAGGGTCAGTGTGGGAGGCTCCTCCATGTATGTTTTTGTTGTTGTTTTAAATTGAATTATTTTATTTATATTTAATCTAGACCAGCAGATCATTCTTCAGTGACAGGGTCCTGAGAGAATGAACAACAGGATCTGAAGATAAGAGACATATAAGTTTGGGATCAAGAGGTCTTGTACAACCTATTACTTGTGCCAAGCATGTTCACTAAGGTACAGCACCTTACTATTCACAGGCGAGAAATGAGACAGAGCCAGCAGAGACTATAATACAATGGGACTAAGTCAGCAGAAACTATCATACAATGGGACTAAGCCAGCAGGAGGCTCAGGCAATGACAAAGTAAGGATATCTCAGGAGAATTACAGACCAAACATACAGCAGCCTTGGGACTGAAACTCC
The DNA here is from genome assembly GCA_021653895.1 of Mastomys natalensis. Lineage (NCBI taxonomy): Eukaryota > Metazoa > Chordata > Mammalia > Rodentia > Muridae > Mastomys > Mastomys natalensis. The sequence continues at coordinate 69,835 of JAJTUV010001788.1, forward strand.
AGTCTCTTCAGTGGGGAGCCACATTCCCAGAAGCTGAAACCTTGACTCCTTTGAGGTCCTGAACCGCAGCCCTCGACTAACCTTGCCAAGTCTGTTCCTAGGCAAGGACACAGAGCTAGAGGGTTTTTTGCCCTTTGATCAGGGCCTCTGAGAGAGCCTTGGATTGGTCTGGCTCTCAATATATATTCATTAGTGTTTTGATTGCATCATGTGTATGTGACATGAAGCATGTGTATGCCTACAGATAGTCGTGAGTCACTATGGGGTGCTGGGAACTGAACCAGAGTCTTCTACAATAACCGTGTGTGCTCTTAACTGCTGAGCCATCTCTCTGATCCTATTTGTTTTTGACACTTGTCTTGTGAAGTAGACCATGCTGGCACTTAGCTTGCAATTCTTCTGCCTCAGCCTTTTGAGTAACAGTATTACAGGGCACATCACCATTTCTGGCCCGTCCAGAATTTTTAACAGAAGCAAAAACAATTCTTTCTGTCTCCCAATGCTTCCATTGTTTTTGGGGTTTTTCTATGTGGGGGAAATCTAATCCCCCTACAGGTTCTTGCAGGTCCTTGAATCACAATGTGAATTCAGCAGATATATTCCTCCTCTAGGACTTAAGTATTCCTGTGTGCCTAAGAGGCAGGGCTGAGCACAGCATGTGTGATACTGAGGATCCAGGACTCTCTGCTGATCATGCCTCAGTGAAGCTGAGAACACTCCTTACCTTCAGGAAAGTGGAAACAATTGGATCTGATACTTAAGGATGACTTGTGGCACTGGTCACACACACACACAAACACACACACACACACACACACACACCTCACAGCACATATAGGTCCCATCTCCCTGCATCTGTCCTGTGAAGAGAGGATCATGTCACTCTGGAGTTGCCCCTCCCCCACGCCATTCCACCCAGCATGATGGAGGGAACACTGCTGCATTCACATTAAAGGATGCATGTGTGATTCCACTGTAATCTTTCCGAGACGTGTTTGGGAAACCAAGGCCCAGGAGGTATAAGAACTATTCTGGGACACAGGGCATGGGCAGAATCCAAAGAAGACCTTAGAGACTGACTTAGTAGGCCAGGACTCAGCCATCTAAAACATAGATTGCTTTAAAAATATAAAGTTCATGGATTTTTGGAACCCTTGGCAATCCTTCCCATGTGAGATATTTTCTTCTCAGCAACATTGCAGATGGATATACACGCTTATATACACACACGCACTCACAATACACTCACATATACACACACTCACACACATACAGTCACACAGAGACCCACACTCACACACATACACATAGTCACACAGACAGACACAAATGCACACACAGATACACTCACATACACACACAGAACACATACATACTCATACACACACACACACACACACATGTACACATACACACCAAATACTGACACCCAAGTTGCAGGCAAAGGTTGTTTCAGGGGAAGAATGAACTCTTGGAGAAGATAAATAAAAAGGAGGTAGCTAGAAGCAGCTCCCCAGTCTCTAGGAACCAAGATTAAGAGTCAAGAATGAACAAAACAGAGATGCCAGGATTTCAGGTCTGAAGGAGGGGGTCTCTAGGGCACCCAGTATTCTGCCCGTCATAGGCTATCCCCATGGGTGCAGATCCTAGCATCCAGTGTTCACCAGTCCAGCTACCTTCAGCTAAGACAAGCTAGAGTAGAGGGGACAGTTTCCTTCCCGCGTACTGTGGGATTGCTCATAGGTACTTATGCTTGCTAAGTTGTTGTTTCCCTAATGACCCAATACATTAAGAGACTTGGAAGATGCTCTGGGGGACACGGCAGACTTAAAAGTGGGGAAGGCAGAGGTTGGTGAAGCCCTGGACATGCTCAGATAGAATGATGGCCCCTTATTAGAGCCCCAGGGTCTCATGTGGAACTAGGGCCAGGTCATTGCCCTGGTTGCAGTAAAGAGCCTTTGAGGGTGAACTGGACCTGGGGCCAAGGAAAGAGACATTCTTGAGGTTTCCCTAATGTCTCTGTTCTAATTCTTTGTGCTTTGGCCACTTTGTATGCTGAGACCTTGAGGTCCCCCAGGCAAAGTTCTGTTTTGTGGAGTTTTTCCTCCATGAGTGTATGTGAGCACTGACTGCCTGTGTTCTAAGTGGACCAGCACCAGCCAAAGCCATTTACCTGCTGGCCTCTGTCTCACTCTTTCCTACAAATTTAAGGCTGCTATAGGCAAGGCAAGGAAAACTTAGGTTCTTTCCCATCCTGTTTTGGCCAAAATGTAAATTCTACTTTTCTTTACTAGTTTCTATTTCCTAGGGTTTTTTGGTTTTGTTTTTGTTTTTTTGGGGGGGGGTTTGTTGTTGTTTTGGACTAGAGGGAATTTTGGCAATTGTCTATAACTGAGTGATCGCTAATAACTTCAGTTGAGGTAACCGGGGGCTAGAACTCCTGTACTCCAGACGACATCATTCTTCTTGGTTTCTACAGAGAACCATTATATCATGGGAGAAAGGGATTTGAAAGGCTACCCACTGTGAACTGGTTCCATAGATGAAATGCTTGGAAAAATCCTAGTCACTGACAGAACCTTCAAGTATATATCATCACCTGTTACAGCTGTAGTTGCTGGTATGAACCTGGGAAAATTGGGGGTGGGTGGGGGTGGGTGGAGTAAAGTCTCATGTGGTAAGTAGCCAACTTTACTCAGCTTATATTGTGAGGGTATTCTGAGGGTTAAGCAAAGTCATGAGCAAAGGTCACATGAGTTTAGGCTGTATACCTTCACTAGGACAACCATGCTTTGAGAACATTTTTGAATAACAACAGTAGGCTGATGGTTATTCTGAAGCAAATTCACCCCTATTCGCCACACCTGGGAGGGGCATGAAAGCACGGAACAGCCACAGCGGGGGGGGGGGGGGGGGGACAGAGGTTACAAGACTTCTGTCTTGTTTCCTTGGCAATATCTCACAAGCTCTCAGAATTCTCTTCACACAGATCCATTCATGGACAACTGTTAAACCTGAGACTCATGAGAGAAAGGCCAGTTCCATAATTTTTGAGCCAAGTTTGAAGTGAGCTTTAGTTAAATACTGGACACATGAACTCTGGCCAGGACCATTCCAGGGTTCCCAGAAAATGGTGATGAGACTCATTTTGCAAAGGCTTAAAAAGGCACACCCATAAGGACACTGTACTTTCCAAAAGGTCCAATCATGGTCCAATACATACTTCCTGATGTATTTTCTGCCCATATACCTCCTGACTACATATGATCAAGCACGCCAAAAGCTGTTGAGTTAAATAAGCTTGTTTAGGGGATCGAAAATATGTAGATTGTTTTCTCCCATAAACAACGACTTCAGCATTTCAGGAGTATCTGTCCTTGGGCAAAGGTCTTACAGGTTAGAGGCATTGTTTGTTTCATGGATCTCTGAGGCACAATAATTAAAACTTAAGACATGACTTTGGCTCTCACACAACCACCTGTGGCCCTGCACATACTTATGAATTGAAAAGGGGAAAGGGCTGTGGGTTTTAGTCTGGTCTCATTTGTAAATGGTGTCCTAGCTGTTGGTTTTATGATGTTGGTGCCAATTTGTGAAGAAATCTTGAAAAGAAGCCAAAGGAATTCACAGAGGTGTGGCCAGATTAGAGGCTCCACTGTGTAGCACTGCAGCTGTAATCAAGGCAGAATCTGTGTGTGTGTGTGTGTGTGTGTGTGTGTGTGTGTGTGTGTGCCTGTGCATGTATGTATTGTACAGCACACCTAAGAGGACTGCACAGGGTAGGCAGGAATCTGACAGAGTTCTGAAGAGCTCCAACCATCAGGCCAAGTAATGCTGCTCCCAGCCTTGGTCAAAGAAGCTTCAGTTAGCAGGACCAGCAGTCAGCAGTTAGACTCAGGACTGACAAAAGTGCTGAGACTGAGTGACTGTTGAGTGCTCGCCTCCACGCTCAGTAGACATCAGGGAAATGGATGGAAAGAATGTAAGAGGCAGAAGATGAGACAAGAGCTGTGAAATGCTGCCTTCTAGACATGTCATGGTGGGTGTGCTCGGAAACTCGCAGCAACAGTGGCCTCCTGCACACTTTCTGGGCCATCAGCGTTCATCGACATAATGTAAGGATACACATATGGCCCCACCCGAACCCCACATGAGCTACAGGCAGCTGATGGTTGCTGGGGTGGAAATGGGGGGATGGAATCCTTTAGTGGTGTTGCCTCTGGTAAATTGCTCTTGCTCAAGTAAATAATCCTAATCCCAAACTCATGCAGTCAACCTTAATTAAATGTAGTCATACACACATACATTCACACTCACACACTCACACACACTCTCATACACACTTACACACTCTCACACACGCATGAAAAAAAGGAAGAGGATATTTTTTGTAAGATGAAGAGGTTTGGAAGATGAGAGACAAGAGAAAATGGGGGACAACATGATCAAAGGACTACATATGTGTGTGTTAACATGTGTACAGAAATGCTGAAAGGATAAGTAAGTTTTTAAACTCTTGAGGAAATCAGGTACACTTGGAAGACTCAACATTTGCTGACTAATTGTTTGGTTATGTGACGAGCTCACTTTGTTTGCGTTTCTGAGTGGCCTGGTTTACATTCATGACTGTAGATTTCTGACGTAATCTCTATTTCCCTGTTTGATTCCTGACAGCCCTTTGGACTCTCTTGATATGAAAGAGAGAACCTTAATAAGAGACCATAAAAAGGGCCACTCTCTCTCTGGGGAATCTTCTCAAGCAGGTCAAGGAATCCCAGACCACTAGCTTCTGAAGTCATAGTCTAACTCCACAGGGCTACAAAGTTTCCCAAATCAGGGAAAGAGATACTCTTCTGAGTACAAGAGATACACAGAACACCAAATACACAGATCACTTCATACCAATTAAGGGAACAGCCCATCAAAACAACCCATCAAGAGTGCATTAGCAGTGCTAAACACACATACACTGGGCACAGCTATACTCACTTTCATATAGTAGGTATGAGTCACAGGTTAACCCCAATGTAGTTAGAGTTGCTGACTTGAGCATCACACTCTTAGCAATAAATAGATCATTATAACAAAAAGAAAGAAACAGAAAAACACTGGAGTTGAATGGTATCATAGGTTAAAAGGACCTAACTGTCCTCTATAGAACATTCCACCCAAAAATACAGGGTTCCCATTCTTTTCAATAAGCCTATTGAGTGCAGTGGAACCAAGCTAGAAATCAATAGCAAGAGTAAACTACAGAATATACACTGACCTATGGAAGTTAAATATTAAATGATGAATGGTTTATCAAAAAATAAAAAAGTTATACATATTTCTAGAATTGAATGAAAACAAAAACACAGCACATTCAAACTGGAGGACACAAAACCCTACAATCTTAAAAGGAAGTTCATACTTAGAAGTGCCTACATTTAAAAAAAATCAGAGAGATCTGAAATAAATAATTTAATAGTGCACATAAGTCACATAAACAGACTCAAAAGCAGAAGCTGACCAGCTCAGCTACCACCCAGGCCCAGAGCCAGGGCTTGGGGTTGGCCTATCTCAAAATCTATATCATCTACAAATGGTTGGGACACATGAAAGGGCCAGTCTTGAGGACCCAAAGCTGCAGGATCTCCATGACACAGGGTGACAAGATAACTGGGAGACATCCAGAAGAGGACCCAATATTGATGGTGTCACAGAAGTCAGAGACCTTGAACCAGGCCACTGACTCAGTGCAGTGAACATTTGCACGTGAAGATGTATAGACAGAGGGATAGACTTGTGGGACACAATGGGACACACTACAGCTTGCATGGTGAGATCTTTTCCATGCTTTGGGGTTGTTTGTTTGTTTGGGTGTTTTTTATTTGGGAGAAAGCGGCAAGAATGAAGGGTGGATATGAGGGGACAGGGAGATGAGTGGGGTTCAGGTGCATGATGTGAAACTCGCAGAGAATCAATAAAAGTTTTTTTAAAAAAGGAAAGAAAGATGAAAAGAAAATTGGCCCATAATTACATCACAGAAATGTTATTTAAAACCAAGAATGCTGTGAAGGTTGGACTAACACCTTGACCTCTCATGAGATCATAATTTTCTGCACATGTTCTGTGAGGAGCTGCTATTCAAGTTGACCTTTCTCCTGGTGACTACTTCTACTGAATGTCATTTTTATCTTGATCTGGGTGCTTTGCATCTTCCACTGGGTTCCATTATGTCAATTAAAATCTGCTAATAGCTTTTTTAAATATAAATAAATAAATAAAACCTTTCTAGGTAAACATTATGCATCTGGTAGCACCCACACAATGGCTTACACCATCTATTCCCTGAAACTCATTCCTGAAATTAAACCCTTAGACTCTCAGAAAGAAGTTATTTTCCTTTCTAACAAGAATGTCCCTTTGTATCCACTCTGAGATGTCTTCTCATGGCACAGTAAACTGTAACCACACTCTACAATTACTCTTTTGGCATAATTTAGAAAATGACTCTGGGAATCCTTATGTCCAAGGCACTGTGACGTCTGAGCTGTAAGAGGGATGTCATATGCCCCTCTAGACTTGTACACTAGCCTGTCTCTGTAAGCTGAGCCCCAGACGGCATTCTAGATTCACACACAAGCACACATTCACCCTTGAGCTTCTCCACATCATCCACACCTCCACCTGGCAATCCTGCCCTACTTCCTCCTCCCGTTTAACATCTCCACTCCCTCTCTCGCTCCCCGCCCCTCATATATTCACTTTAGACTTTCATATATGGAACTGAGGAGACAATTCTCCTCAGAGGACATCCTTTCCCTTCATGAGATGGTTAAGGGGGACTTTGGTACCATCCGATTACATGTCCCCTTCTCTGTGTCTCACCAGTCCCAAGTATAATCTGATGTGGTTATTTAACCAGGATCTCTATATTTTCTTTCAGGAATTCAGAAGACCCACTGTGACTTTTGGCCTAACCTGTCAAGACATCTGTATTGTCCTCACCACCAGTTGCACACATAAGAAATCCCAAGACTGATCTTTAGCATAGATGGGTTGATGGCTTCATACCTGTAATCTAGTTACAGCCAAGCCAAGCTCCTTTGGTGTGCCTGATTTGGAATCTCACTGATCATGTCAAACCACTGTCATAGGAAGTGATGGGAAGGACCCACCAAGTCCATTTAAAGGCCACTACTGTAACAGGTTGTGGAGATAACACAGGGACTCCAGCCTGGATGCACATTTTATAAGCCAACCCTTTTCAGATTTTAAACAAAAGCTTCAAATATCACACCAGGGACCCTAAGACCTTCTCCCGACTTTACTAGGCATGGCCTTCAATGTCTATAGAGAACCCTGAGAGCGAGAAGGGCCGAATGAAAGTGGAAAGAGATAACCAGCAAGCATGGGATGCTTCTGCAGCAACTGCATGCCTTGTGCATCTCAGGAGGTCCCAGAGCGCCATCTAGTGTCTGCATGCTGCAGTCTCACAGAGTGGAGCAGGCCAAGTCCAAGGACAATTTCCTGTGACTGTGGTCCACCAAGAATGCCCAAAGTCCCATGATACTCTAATAGATTAGAAGAAAGTTTCTGAGCCATAGAAAGAACAAAGAACAGATTACAGAAGGATAATCACAAGTCTCTAGGCCAGTGGGATGGTTCAGGAGACAAAGTATACAATAATATACAATAATAACTTTTAAAACCCTTTTAAAGGGGCTCCCATGAGATCATGTCTAATCTGCAAAGTGAGGCAGCACTGGAATGGGGAATCTCCCTCTCCTCATTTGTGTGAGAAGACCAGCCCCCATCTAAGGACCCCACACTATGGTCAAATGTAGCTCAGCAGTACAGCAATGGCCTGTCACGTGTGAGATTCTAGATTTGATCTACAGAAATGAAAGACAATGAGGAGGAGGGGAAGGAAGAAGAGGAGGAAGAGGAGGAAGAAACAAAAGATGAACCATAAGTTGATTGGTGTCTAAGCTGGAAGATGCCTTCTTAATGATTGACTATTTTTTTCTATATATTTTTGCAGTGCTGAGGATGGAACCCAGGGCCTCACTCATGCCAAGCAAATACTTTGCCAGTAAACCACGTCCTAAAAAAAAAAAAAAAAAAAAAAGATGCTTAAAAGGCTATTTCATCTAGAAAGAGATTCAGATTTGTACTTCTTAAGATTTATTTGATATTAATTATAATTAGATCTATGTGTCTGTCTGTATATATGTACAGGTATCCCTGGAGGACAGAGGTGTCAAATCCCCCTGGAGCTGGAGGTAACTGCTAAGCCATCTCTCCAGCCACAAGTATACATTTCACCATGAAAAAAATATTCTCAGCATCAATTTGAAAGGACAACTGTTGTGATAGTTGCTCAAAGGAGCAAAGTACAGAAATGGTTTTGGTTTTTAAAAAGTTTTTAAAATTATTATTTGGGTACACATAGGTGTGCATGCCACCACACACATGTGAGAGTCAGAGGACTTGGGAATTGGCTCTCTCCTGTCACCAAGTGGGCCCCAGGCATCAAATTCAGGTTGTCAGGTTTGGCTGCAAGCCCCTTTACCGTCTGAGCCATTCCACTGGCCTAGTGTTTCTCTTGTAAAGCACACGAGGTTCTGTCATTACCCCTCTGTAATCTGTTCTTTGTTCTTTCTATGGCTTAAAAACTTCCTTCCAATCTGTTAGACTATCAACACTCTGTTCTAACAAAGTCCACCAAGGACAAGCCAATAGTCCACACATATAGAGACAGTTTCACCGTTTGTGCTGCAAGTGAGACATCTTACCACAAAACCCAGGCTTCTCCAACACAGGCAAAGACCTAGGATCAGTTCTGTGCTGGGCACATAGTAGGGGCACTACAACAACCAACCAACCAACAAAACAGTAAGCATCTCAGGGAGAGGCGGGGTCCACAGGACCCAGGGATGCTGAGTTTAGGAAAACTTAAATGAAGCAGTGCTTTTTTTTTTTTCTAGATAGACTTAGTCAAACAGGATTTATGGACAGGGCGTTAACATGGTCCTGAGTGGGAAAGTGGACCCAGGTCCTGTTTCCTCTGAAACTACAAAGTAAAAGCAAATGTGGGGTGATCTGTTTGAGAACCCCTTATCTGAAGCATGTGGTCCCTTCTCAGCTTCAAGGACCATCATTTCACAGCCTCTCTGATAGGTCAGCCATGGAGCTTTCTGTGAACCTAGGGTTTTGAAGATCAGTGTGTCCCTATGCAGAGATCTGGTTCAAAGCAGTTCTGTATGTTCACAGTCTCATAAAGCACTTCTGAGTAAGTACAGACTTTGGGGATGGTTTCCAAGGCAACACTGGTTTGAAGCTAGCAGGCATGGCATGCCCAGTTAGTCCAGAAGCCGCTCCATTCACAGCCTTAGGGCCCTTCTGCACATCTCCTCACATCATGGCCTTCTTCAGTCTTGAATGTCACTAAGTTGCCTTGTTTTCCCTTGAGAAAACTAGTGGCATCAAGATGAACTCATTCTCCTTAGACCAGTACAAAATTAAAGCTGGAAGCTATGGAGGTAATGGGCCATCTGTCAAGAACTTTGTGACAACTCAGAAGACAGTTCTACATGTATCTCGTGAATAACTAGCCTCATGAATATGCACAGGTTTCTGTAACGACAATCACCTCTAACATTCTTTAAAGCAACCATTGAAAGGTGATGCTTTGAAGAGAATACTTGCCCACAAATAGCATCTCAGTGTGATGCTAGCCCCTGCCTTTGATCCCTGTCTTAGTGTTCCGTTGCTGTGACTAGACACCATGACTGCAGCAACTCTTATAAAGGAAACGTTTAACTGGGGCTGGCTTACAGTTTTAGAAGTGTAGTCCATGTCTTCATGGTGGGAAGCATGGCAGCATGCAGGCAGACATGGGCTGGAGAGGTAGCTGAGAGTTCTACATCCAGATTGGCAGACAGCAGAAAAAGAGAGCCACACTGGGCTTGAGCATTTGAAACCTCAAAGCCTGCCCCCAGTGACAAACATCCCCTAACAAGGCCACTCCTAATAGTGCCAGTCCCTATGAGCCTATGGGGACCATTTTCTTCTTAACTACCACACTCTCCAAGATCAATGAACTCTGCATCTAAGTAGCCATAGTCCATTTTGTCCTTTTTTTCTTTTCAATGCTGGGGCTCAAGATTTCAGGAAAAACAGAGCCTCTTACAACAGATAACCCTCCAGGAGAGGACGGTTATCCATGATGGCAAAGCTGTACCCTGGAGCAGGAGTGATCATCTCGTAGGGACCATTGGTCCTCTCAGACACTGACAATAAAGAGCAGGCTGATAGTTTATTAGGCCACCTTGGCAGACCAGAGCTGAGACAATGACCAACTGGGACTATGTCAGGACTGCCTAATCATCTTCGTCTTTCCCTCTGCTCCAGCTCCTCCTCCTAAACCCAAGCTCAGTGGTACACTACAGATGCGGTAAAGGGTTCATTTTGTTCCTCTTTCCAATGCTCACTTATTGTATTTCCTTTTTCTGATTTCCGTACACACTGTTTCTTTAGTTGGTAATAGTGGGAGGCAGAGCCATGCCTAGCTTCTGTCCCCAAACTCTAGTCACAATGTCCATGTCAGACAGACAAACCAGGCTCACCACGTGATGTCAGTCTCAGTGTGCTCTTTATCATGAGTTAAATGAAAACACCAGAGTCCAGTGAGTTTGCACTGCAGACTGAAAGAGATGTCACAGATAATTCATAAGCTGGCCATTCCGGATCCATGTCCAGATGTCCATGCTTGAGCCCTGTAGATGTCCAAGAAAGGATGTGTTGGCCATACTAGAGGCTACTTACAAAATGAGAAGAAAAGTCGAGCTGGCAGAGAGATTGGGGAAACTCCTGAGTGTACATGGACACCTCACAGCATGCATGCTGACAAGTTCTAAGATCTGGAGCCTCCCAGCAGCCTCCAGACACTGTGTGCCCATCTGGTAGCTTGGAGATCCCAGGTTCTTGGCAGTCTTGCTTGGTGGATCCCAGTTATCAAACAAGTATCTTCCTGGCCTTGGTTTGGTGTCCATAATGACTGAACTACTTTTCTGCCATGGTTTTTATGTCATGGATCTCATGGATTGCAAGGAGGACATAGTTACACCAACCCAATTCCTCGGACCAATTACACAAATCACCTATCCATCCTTACCAATAGTTCCCTGCAACTCCCACCCAGAATGACAAGATCTGAAGATTTGTCAATGTGTTTACTGGGTGTAGGGATGCTCAATCTCTTCCATATTGCTCTTGTTAGTGTTTGTGCTACACACGTGAGCTACTGATCACTGGAAATCAGTGCAACTGATGACCTGAATGTTTATTATTATGTCTTTAACATGTTCAGTCTTTCTGTTTTCTTACTTGCTAATGGAAGACAATTTTTTTTTGTTTTTTTTTGTTGGTTGGTTTGGTTTGGTTTTGGTTTTTCAAGACAGATTTTCTCTGTAGCCCTGGTTGTTCTGAATTTCGTTTTGTAGACCAGGCTGGCCTCAAACTCAGATACCTGCCCACTTCTGCCTCCCAAGTGCCGGGACTAATGGAGGACACATTTAACAGCCCTCTGGTCACCTTCCTGTACATTCTAGTCACCACTAACTCTCTGTATTCTTTCTTATTTTTAAATTACATTTTTCTTCCTCTTCTCTTCCTTCCTTCTTCTTCTCTTCCTTCTTTCTTTCTTTCTTTCTTTCTTTCTTTCTTTCTTTCTTTGCATGTGTATGTGCATGCCAGTGTGTGTGTGAGGGCAAAGGAGAACTCTTGAGAATTGGTTCTCTCCTTCCACCATGCAGGTTCTGGGGATCAAACTGGGGGTGGCAGTGGTAGGGTTGTCAGGCTTGTGATAGACAACTGAGCTATCTCTCCAGCCCCATCTCTGTGTATTCTCAATGGGTTCCCAGTTGTGATGGTTTAAATATGCTTGGCCCAGGGAGTGGCACTATTAGGAGGTGTGGCCTTGTTGGAGGAGTGTGTCACTGTGGACATGGGCTTTAAGACCCTTGTCCTAGCTCCCTGGAAGCCAGTCTTCTCCTAGCTGCCTTCTGAACAAGAAGTGGAACTCAGCTCCAACAGCCTCATATCTGCCTGGATGCTGCCATACTACCTGCTTTGATGATAATGGACTAAACCTCTGAACCTGTAAGCTAGCCCCAATTAAATAGTTGTCCTTATAAGAGTTGCCTTGGTCATCTGACCTGGTATCTGTTCTAGTTTCATTTCTGTGATAAAATAGCCTGTCCAAAAACAAGACACAAAACAACAAACAGCAAAACATAGCTGAGGGGAGAATTTGACTTACAATCTTCACAGCAGTAAGACCCTAACTAAGACACCAGTTTACCCAAGACCTAGAGATCCTAGAAAAAGCCTATCAAGGACTGAGCCTGAGGCTCCTACCTTTGACCCACATATCACAAGCTTTTTTCCAAGTAGTAACAGCAGGGCCATTAGTTTGGGTTCTTTGTATCCTTTCTGTCCAGGCTCACAACTTGGTACTTCCTGTTTCCCAATGTTTACATATTTTTAACATGTATGGGTATTTTGCCTACATGTATGTCTGTATACCACATGTGATAACCTGTGGGAGCCAGAAGAAGGCCTTGGGCCCTCTGAACTAAAGTTATAGAAGGCTATTAGCAGCCATGGAGAACTAAGCTCAAGTTGTCTGAAAGAGCAGCAAGCACTCTTAACTACTGAGTGGCCTCTCTATCTCCACTCTTTCCTAGTGTTTAAAGTCACTGTTTCTGGGCCAAGTCTGGTGGCATAGGTCTGTAATTTCAGCTGCTTGAGAGGCTGAGGCAGGAGGATGGAAGGTTAGAGCCCAACCTGGGTAGCTAGTGAGACCTTGTCAGAAGATATAAAGTAAAAAGATGGCTTAGGAAGTAGCTCACCTACAAAGCACCAATTAGCAGGCATAAGGCCTTGGGTTCAACCTCTGATATTAGAAAAAGAAGCAAACAGGACGAAAAGAAACAACAAACAGTATTGCTTCTTGCTTTCTATCAGGTTTGTGTTGTTTCTCCGGACAGGAGTGAAAATCTGTCCTGGTATCTGTTCTAGTTTCATTTCTGTGATAAAATATCCTGTCCAAAAACAAGACACAAAACAACAACAACACACAACAGCAAAACATAGCTGAGGGGAGAATTTGACTTACAACTCCAAGTTATAGTCTAAGATCCATCATTTCAGAGAAGCCAAGTCAGAAACTGAAGCAACTAGTCACATCACATTCACACATTCACAGTCAAGGGCAAAGGAAGGAGAAACTCCTTCGCTTGCTTGCTCTTGGCTGCCTTTCTTCTCTCATAACTGCTTAGGAAATCAATCGAGGTGCCACCCATGATGGGCTGGGTCTTCCTCTGTCAACTAACAAGACAACCACCTACACATATGCCCACAGGTCAAATGGATCTAGCCTTTTCCTTGCTAAGACTCCCTTCCCAAATGATTTTAGGTTGTGACAAGTTGACTGTTAAAATTAACCAACACTGTTGCTGCTGGGGATGGCTCAGTGGTTAAGAGCTGCTGGAGAGATGCTGCTCTTCCAGGGACCTGGATTCAATTCCCAGCACCACATGGTGGCAGTCATGATTCCACAGAATCTGATGCCCTCTTATGTCACCAAGTGGTATACAGACACACATGCAGGATAAAACACTTATCCGTATAAAATACAAAATAAATCTAACCAGTACTTACTATTATCATGGGTGGAAGTAGAAATCTTCTAGTTGTTTTTTTTTTTTTTTTTCATTTGTTTTTTTTTTTTTTAAAGACAAGGTTTCTCTGTGTATTTCTGGCTGTGTTGGAACACACTCTATAGAGTGTAATCAGGCTGGCCTTGAACTTAGAGATCCCTCCGTCTCCTGAGCGCTGGTATTAAAGGCATGTGTCACTACTGCGTGGCTTGAAACCCTCTAGTTAAACCCAGTGGAATTGCCATGTTTACTGTGAAGTTGGCTGTTGGATTACTTCTGTTTCTTTTAATTTGTTTTTCCCCACTTTTGTGCCTTATTTTGGATTGCATAGATGCTAATATAAGTGGGTGTTAATTTATCCATTAGCTTTTCAAAAGATTTATTTATGTGTATATGTCTTGTGAGCATATGCCTTTGGAACCCAGAGGAAGGGCCTCAGATTCACTGAAGTGGGAGCCAGTTGTGAGCACCCGGTTTGTTAGTCCTGAACTCAGAACCCCTGGAAGGGCAGGAAGCACTCCTAACACCTGAACTATCTTTCCTATCTGTTTTACCTTTTGTTGGGGGTTTAAGATTTTTTTATTTTTAGTTATGTGCATGTCTGTGTGGGAGGAGTATGTTTGTGAGTGCAGGTGCTCAAAGAGTCAGGCATGGGTGCCCAGAATTCAGCTTGGGTCCTCTGCAAGAGCAGTTCAAGCTATTAGTCACTGAGCCTTCTCTCCATCCCTCTTCTGTTTTTCTGATCAGAGTCTTAGGTAGCCCAGGCTGTCCTAAATTCTTTATAACTAAAGATGATTTTGAGCTTCTGATGTGATTATAGACATGCTTCTCCACGCCCAGCTTCTCCATACTAGTGAATCATAACAGTGATCCTTTTGACTTCAGAAACACTGGAGGATAAACAGCCAAGGACAGTATGGGGTCTCTTGGATTTTAGTGAACAGATTAGGAGTGGGAGGGAAGAAAGGTAGATAAGGATAAAGCGTAATTAGTAGCTCAACTGTGTAAAGAAAACAACCCAAGTGGGTAAAGTGTCTGGGAGAGGGAAATTGGAATACTATTGGGGTGCACAGATTTTAGAGAATGTTCCATCTATGGACGGCTGCAATTCAGAAGTAAGAAGCATCAGGTATGGTGGCATGTGCCTTTATTTTTATTATTTATTCATTTAGGTTTTTCGAGACAGGGTTTCTCTGTGTAGCCCTGGCTGCCCTAGAACTTGCATTGTAGGTCAGAACTGCTGGTGACACAGGCCTTTAATCTCAGCACTCGATAGCGGCGGGCAGGGCGGGGCAGGGGCGGAGGGGCAGGGGCAGGGGCAGGGGCAGGGGCAGGGGCAGGGGCGGGGCAGGGGCAGGAGGGGCAGGGGCAGGGGCAGGGGCAGGGGCAGGGGCAGCATCTCTGTGAGACCAGTGTGGTCTACTCAGTGAGTTCCAGCCAGAATTATACAGTGAATAAAAATAAAAAGGACCAGGATGAGAGAACGAAAAGGCATAGACTATGAGAGGGAGGGGCCTGTGGGTGGGCCTGAAGGGTAAAGAACGCCTCATGGGAAACTGGATGGAGAAATGAGCACGTAAGACCCACAAAGCAATATACATAAGAAAGCAAAACCAACATGGGACTTAGGTATGAGTGGAACCTCAGTAACAGAAAGTAGGAAACAAAGAGAGCACTTACATTGCTGGCACAGCCTTGCTGAGTTGAAAGGGAGTGTCCTGTCAGATCCCTCTGGATCTGGTAGGTTCCATGTGGTGCTGTGAGGTGTACTGTGGGAGCCTTAGGTTCTGTGACCTCAGTGTTACTGGAATTCTGCAGTGAAAAGACCCCTGCGCTCCGTGGTCTTTTCAGGTCCTGCATGTCTATGTACTTGAGGGATGCTGGCACATTTTTGTTCTACTTTATTAGGTTCTTATATGTACCACCCTTCTCCACCCTTAGTCCACCCTAATTCCTTCCAACCCCCCAACACTAGGTTGGGGAGAAAGAAAACTAGAGGAGAAACGGGGTATAGACCTCTTTAGACTACTTTCTGCTGATTAGGGTGGTTGAGTTTCTTGGGGCAAGTCCAATCTTTATAGTCAGGATATCAATTTCTTCTTTTTGTCTTTGCTCATGACCACTTGACAAACTGCAGCAACAACGACCAGCACAGCACACAGCACAGTACAACACAGCAGCAGCCGCCACCACCTTCTTGGAGTTTGCTTGGCCCCTCTCAGGGCTCTGGTATTTACACCCTCTGAAAAGTTCCCAGAATTCCAAACATAAACTATCTGAACCTGGGCAAAAATCCCACCCCTCCTAGAACACAAGACAAATCATAGTTACCTGCTGTGAAGCAGCCTCTTACACCATGGACCTGGGATTAAAACAAAAACATATTCACATAACATAACTGGGTTTTTAAAGAAACCAGTTGTCAGTACAGAGAGGTCTCTTGCACTTTCTTAATATGATCCTGTTTCTTGCATTTTCTGCTCAACCCTCCCGGTAGCTGTATTTGGCAGGTCAACATTATGCGCATACAACCAGATAGTTCCAGTTCTTCCTTTCCCAAATATACCTTTTTTGTGTCCTTCTTGTATTGTTCTAGCTAAGACTTCTGGTATTATAAGAGTAAGAGTGGAGAGCACACCCACCCTTGTCTTGGTCCCAGTTGTAGTAGAACTGCTTTCAGGTCTTCCTCCATTGACTATAATGTTGGCTACACTTTTGTCTCGTGTGGGTTTGCTGAGTTGTGTCCTTTCCACTCCCACTTTCTTCAGGACTTTTTTTTGGGGGGGTTGGACAGGGAGCAATATTGGGTTTTACCAAAGCTTTTCAGTATCTATTGAAATGATTATGTGATGTCTTCCCTTGAGTCCATTTATGTTATATATTATATTTATTGATTTGTGAGCCATTTCTGAAATGACTACAACTTGATTGTAGTGAATGATTTTTTTGATAAGTTCTTGAATTTGGTTTGCAATTTTTTGCTGATAGTTTTTATGTTTTTCATCGGGGAGATCGTTTTATGCTCTCTGTCTGTCTGTCTGTCTGTCTCTCTGTGTGTTGTGTGTGTGTGTGTGTGTGTGAGAGAGAGAGAGAGAGAGAGAGAGAGAGAGATGTTTGTGTGTGTTTACTTAGTTTTGAAATCACTATAATACTGGTTTTGTAAAAAGAATTAAGCAATGTTCATTTCTTTTCTACTTTATGGAATAGTTTGAGAAGCTATGATATTAGTTCTTTGAAAGTCATGTAGAATTTCCCAGCGATTCCATCTGGGCCTGGACTGGTGTGGTTCCACTTTCCAGGTGCTGTAGGTATGCAGCTGGAGAAGGCAGGGCAAAGTTCCAAACCTGAGTCCCTAGCCCATGTTTCCCTTGGGGCGTCAGACTCCATTTGCTACACACCAAACTGAAAGCAGGGCCTGAGATGAATGCTGTGGTCCCTGGCTCCTTTTTGGGTTTCTGGGCTCCAGCGATGTACTACCTGGAGAGGAAGTCAGGAAAGGGGGTCTACAGTCCATCTTTCCCCCTCGGAGCATCTGCTCGCCAGCGAGGATGGAGAAAGCAAAATTCAAGAGGAACAGGATCCAGTTTGATTGGGATGGAAAGAAGAAGAGAAAGACCTTCTTCGGGAGTCTTAATGTCACACTTAGGAGAAGGCCTTCCCTATGGTTATCTTTAATGAAGCAGCTCTCTGAGACAATCTTAGCTTGTTCAGATTACTTTATTGGAGGTAGATGTGGACACATATGCTTTATTTGAGGTAAACCAAAGATTAAATACTTTTTGGAGAAGCCATGAGAATACGTATGAAGGGAAGGTCATTAACTGAAGGGTAAGGCTATCGAGACACCTCATTAGCATGGAGAACTCCTGGTGCTATGACTGAGTGAGACCGTGGTCCTCTTAGTTGGTCTCAGAACAGGCAAGAGGGTCTTGGAGGGGCAGCTTCACTCTTACCATCTCAGATCTCAGGTTCCTGGGGTTTGAGCACACCCCTGTAGCGCAGTCCCATATGCCCTACAGACTTCTTATTTGCTTTTTAATTATTGCTTTTTTTTTGTTTTGTTTGGTTCAGTCAGCTCCAATTTTAATTTTTGAATTATTTCTTTATCTTTGCTTAATTGTGGTAGGCCATATGTATTGAGAAATTCACTGATTCATTTTCGATTTTTTCAAATGTAGCAGAATCTGTGTCTGTGTTTGTATTTATTTGTTGTTGTAAATGCGTGTGCGCGTATACAAGCATGCTGTGGCTTGCCAGCAGAGGTCAGTGGATAACTTTGTGGAGTCACTGATCTCTTGTCACCTTTGAATGGGTTTCAGGACCCAGTTCCAGTTGCCAGCTTGTGTCCAGGTGACTTTACCCACTGGTAGATTTATTTTTAGTGTTTTGAGGATTCTTTATACTGCTTTCTAGAGTGGCTGCACTAATTTGCAATCCCAAAATCAGTGACCAAGTGTTCCTCTTTCTCTATGACCTTGACAGCATCTGTTGTCAAGTAGTTTTGCTGGTCTTAGCCATTCTGACAGAGGTGAGATGAAATCTCAAAGTCGTCTAAGTTGTATTTCTCTAATGGCTAAGCATGATGAACACTTGCCTTATTTCTTGACCATTTTTATTACTTCTATTGAGAATTCTCCCTGTAGATCCCTAGCCTATTTTAAAAATGTGATCTTTGTCTCTTTGACTCTTTATCTTGTTGTTGTTGTTGGTGGTGGCGGTTTTTAGTTCTTGGCGTATTCTGGACATTCATCCTCTGTCAGATGTACAGCTGGCAAAGTCTCTCTTACTGTAGGTTTCTCCTTCACTTGGTGTTTCCCCAGCTGCACAGAAACTTTTCAGTTTTATGAAGTTCCATTTGCCTGGACAAATAAAGTCCTATTCAGAAAGTCCTTTCCTACTCCTAAATCTTGTAGAGTTCTACCCATGTTTTGTTTCCCTACCAATTTTAGCACTTCATCAGTTTCAGGTTTCACTTTTGTTCCACCTGGGGCTAATTTTTTTTATCTATATGTAGACACAGGGGGTAATTTCATCCTCTTTTTCCAGCATGTTTGTCGAATGAGGATGCTGTCATTTTTCCGTATGTGGTTTTCTGCCTCTGTCAAATGTCAGATAGCTGTAGTTATGAGTATTCAAATTTGCGTCTTCTATTTTGTTCCATGGGTCTATATAGTCTGGTTTTATGCCAGTAGCACATTGTATTCATTACTATAGCTCTGTAATATATCTTGAAGTCTGGAATGGCAATTCCTTCAGTATCATTCTTTTTGCTCAGCATTGCTTTGGCTATCTGCAGTCTTTTCTGGTTCCTATAAATTTTAGGACTTTTTTTTTTCTGGCTCTGTAAAGAATGATGTGGGTAGTTTGATTTGATTGAATGTATAAAATGTTTTTGGTAGGATGGTCATTTTCACAATATTAATTCTGCAAATGCATGAACCTGGGATGCCTTTCCATTTTCAAGTGTCTTTTTCAGTCTCTTCCTTCAGAGATTTGAAGTTTTTACTGTAACGTCTTTTACCTCCTGGGTTAGGTCTTTCCAAGTCATTTTATCGTCTTTGATGCCACTGTAAATGGATATGTGTCCATGATCACTTTCTCAGAGTGTTGTGAGTGAATAGAAAGGGTACTTATTTTTTGTAAGTAATTGCTGATTATTTCCAAAACATTTCTGGTGGAAGTGTTTGGAGTTTCTTATGTATATGTGTGCATTTCCTGCCAATAGGGATAGTTTGGCTTTTTCTCTTCCTATTTGTGTCCATTTAATTTCTCCCTCATGCTGTTTTGCTCTGGCTGGTGCTTCAAATACTATATTGAAAAGGAACAGGGATAGTGGACAGCCCTGTCTCGTTCCTGATTTTAGTAGGATTAAGTTTTCTCCATTAAGGACAATTTCAAGCTGTTACATACAGCCTTTGTTATGTCAGGTGTGTTCCCTTCAGTCCTCCTCTCAGACTTTAATGGAAAGTATGGTGGATTCTGTCAAAGGCTTTTTATGGTCTGTTGAGGTGATCGTGTAATTTTTGTCTACATATATTGAGATGAGCTTTTTTTTTTTTTTTTTTTGGCTTTTCAAGACAGAGTTTCTCTGTGTGGCCCTGGATGTCCTGGAACTCACTCTGTAGACCAGGCTGGCCTTGAACTCAGAAATATGCCTGTCTTTGCCTCCCAAGTGCTGAGATTAAAGGTGTGGGCCACCACTGCCCAACAAGATAAGCATTTTTAAAAGATGATCATGTAACTTTGGCTTTTGCTACTGTTTCAATCTCACTTGTTGTTTGTTGTTGATCTCATTTTGGTTTAATTTGGTAGTTTGAATGAATTCAGAAATTCATCCATTTCTTTTAGCTTTTCCGTTTTAATAGGGCATAGATTTTTAAAGCATTTACTTATTACAGTCTACATTTCTTTGGTGTCTGTTGTAATGTTCATGTTGTAATGTTCCTGTTTGTTCCTGATTCTCTTAGTTTTTGTCATCTCTTAATTAGTTGGACAAGAGTCTGTCATCTTGTTTGTTTATCTTTCCAATGAGCCAGCTCTTAGATCTATTGATTTTTTTTTATTATTTTCTTTGTTTCTATTTTATAGTTTCTGCTTTGATGTGTTTACTATTTCTTGCTGTCTATTGGATTTGAGTTTGGTTTGTTCTCGTTTTTTCCAAATTCTTGAATTACAGTATTAAGTCATGAGTTTGTGCTCTATTTGTTTGTTTATCATGTAGGTACTCAAGGTTGTAAACTTTCCTCTTGGGACTGTTTTTAATGTGTGTTGAAGGTCTGTTGTGGTGTGTTTTCATTTTTATTTAGTTCCAGAAGTATTTTGATTTCTGTCTTGATTTCTTTAACTTATCCATAATTCAGTAATGAGTCGTTTGATATCTGTAACTTTACATACTTACTAGCATTTTTTTGTTTTGGTTTGTTTTTTTGCTGTCCATTTTGTTTTATTACATAATGGTTGGATAGGATATGTGGAACTTATTTAAATTTTTCTGTATTTGTTGAAGTTTTCTTTCTGTCTATTTTAGAGGGGTTTCTGCATGCTGCTGAGTAGATGTATATTCCTTAGTGATTGGATAGAATATTCTGTAGATATCTGCCAGGTCCATTTGATGGAGGATATCCTTTAATTCTGAGGTTTCTGTTTATTTTTTGTTCATTTGACCTATTACGAGAAGTAGGGTGTTTTAAGCAGTTATTATTGAGTTTGTATTTGTGTCTTTAATTCCACAGGTATGCTTTTTTATAAAATGTGGTGCACCCAAATTTTATGCATATATATTTAGTACTGTACCATTTCCCGATTGATTCCTGGATTAATATGAAATACCCTTGTCTCTTTTTAGTTTTAGTTTGAAGTCTATTTTCATTGGGTGTTAGAATGATAACACCTGCTTGCTTCAGGATCTCATTTGCTGAGAATACTTTCATTCTTTCTCTTTAAGATGGTTCCGATCTTTAAAACTAATGTGGGGTTTCTATAGACAGCAGATAGATGGGTTTTGTTTCTTAATAAATTCAGCAAGGTTGTTCCTTTTGACTGGAGAGTTGGGACCGTTCATCTTTAAAGTTATTATTGAAAGGGTGTTCAATTATACACCTTTTTCTGGTTTGAGTTCTTAGTCATTCTTTGTGTTTGATTAAGTATAGCTCGTTTTCTTTCTAGAGTCTCTAGGCTGTGCTCATTCCTCTCTCTAAAGTATCAATCGCTTCTAGTATTCTGTTCTAACAGGTTTTGTTCAATATGATTTTTTAGGCTGTTTTATATCAAGGAAAGTTTTTCTTTCTCTTTCAATTATAGCAGACACTTCTCTGAAGTGCTGGGGATCAAACTAAAGGGTCGAAACATGCTAGATAAGCCATCCTCTGAGTAGAATCTAAAATTCCTGATTGACCATGATCTTAGTTTTTTGTAGGCCAATATTTTTTTCCAAAAACATATCTCTCCTTAACTAGTGTTTTATTCTGTGAAAGTATTACTTGTGCTGGTTTGTTTTTGTGTTTTTGTTTTGTGATTCTCCTATAAAGACACTTGGTTTCAATTACCATGTGAACTGGCTAGTTTTATGGCAACTTGACAGAAGCTAGAGTCATCAGAGAGGAGGGACCTCAGTTGAGAAAATGTCTTCATAAAATAGGGCCATATGTTAGCCCGTAGGGCATTTTCTTAGCTAATGATTGATGTGGAGGAGGGTCTAGCCATTGTGTGTAGGGTCACCCTGGACTGGTAGTTCTGGGTTTTAAGAGAAAGCAGGCTGAGCAAGCCATGAGAACAAGCCAGTATACAGCACCCCTTCATGGCCTCTGCATCAGCTTCTGCCTCTAGGTTCCTGCCCTGTTTCAGTTCCTGCCCTGATTTTTATGATGAACTATTACACGGAACTGTGAGTGAGGTAAACCTCCTCCTCCCCAGTTGCTTTTGGTCATGGTGTTTCATCACAGCGATAGGAACCCTAACTAATTCACCAAGTTATAAATCTGCAGATGATCTTATTACTCAAATATTATTCTTGTAGACGTTAAAGAGTAGGAAATAGAGCATACAAATTACATCCTCATTAATTTTTCATTTAGAGTAAAAAAATTAAAATAAGGGCTGGGAATGTGGTGCCCTTGTTAAAGGTACTTGCCTAGCATGCATGGAACCCTAGGTTTGATCCCTAGAACCCCTGACACTGGCACGGTTGTGTGTACCTGAAATCTCAGCACTCAGCAAGTGGATATAGAAGTTGGGTCATCCTCAGCTACAGAGTGAGTTTGAGGTCAACCTAGGTAAAAGGAGATCCTGTCTAAGTTGTACCCACTGATGTGTTTATAAAAAGATAAAGAGATAAAGAGTATGTTCTGTGGGTGTGTGTGGTGAGGTATGGGGGAAGGGGATGTCTCAGCAGGCCCATGCCGAGGCATCTCTTCCCCCTGAGGGACGAGCCATACAAATAGAATAGAGTTTATTCAGGACATGGGGAGGGGAATTAAGAGGGTAGTAGAGGCAGAGAAAGGGAGAGAGTAGAGAAGTAGAGGCTGGCCATGAGCACATGGAGAGAGGGGGAAGGGAAGGGGGAAGGGGTCAGGGGACAGAGAGATCAAGAGAGCAAGAGTGCAAGAGAGCAAGAGAGAGGAGGGACAAGCAGCCCCTTTTATAGTGGGCCAGGCCTACCTGGCTGTTGCCAGGTAATTGTGGAGGTGGAGTTTAGACAGAATGCTAACACCCACCCCAAACATACACACACACACACACACACACACACACACACACACACCCCTAACAAAAAAGAAGGTAAACTAAACAAGTAACTGTTCACTGACAGAGTGATACATTCTTTCAAGTAAACCAGGTAGTGGGAGTGGGGTGGAAAAGTGGCTGTCATTTCCAACAACGTGGCAATGGAGCACTTTCACTGATGAAGCCCGCAGGTGAGAGTGTATGAGATTTGGGGTGTAGCGGGAAGCGCTTCAGGAAGGGCCTCTGGATGTCTGCTAGTTTGTCCTTGACCCAGGTTCCCCCTAACCTCCCAGACAGGGTTAATCTGTGTAGCCCTGGCTGTCCTAGAACTCGATCTGTAGACCAAGGCTGGCCTCAACTCAGAGATCCACCTGCCTCTGCCTCCTGAGTTCTAGGATCAAAAGTATCCACCACACTGCTCAGATTACCATGGATTCTTTGTTCTAGTTTTCCATCCATTAAACCCCACAGCTTTAAGAGCTTTGGGGTCATGGCAGTCTTGGTAGCAGTTCCATTTGTTTTGTCCCACCTGTGTTGGAATGTAGTAAAATAGCTAGCAGTGGGATGAGAATACATGAACAGAATCACATGTAAGCTAAGGGCTTCCAAGACAGTAACTGTACTTGAAAGGTGTGTGTGTGTGTTCCCCCACAATATGCCCTGGTGACAGGGCAATTCTCATTCACATATAGAATTCCTTTAGTATGCCAAACTCCTCAGATGCTCAAGTCCTAACTATAAACTGGTGTAATATTTGGCTCTAACCTACATAGCCTGTAAGCATCCTACTAGCTCCACCCATCCCTTTCTCTTTTTTATATGAGTCTCACTATTTGATCAGACTGACCACAAACTCCACAGCTTAAATGATCCCCTTCCTCAACTTGAGTAGCTCCCAAATAGCCGTATACAGAGGCACGCCAACACTCCCTCCTCTTCTCTGTGCCGTAACTCCTCTCTGGGTGATACTCAAATGCCAACTAGGATAGCATGCTAAGCCATATCTAAGTTTGGGTAAGACCATCACTGCTTTAAGGTCAGGGTAGTACTAATCGGACAAGTCTCAACTGCAATTGCTCCTTGGAAACATGACATCAAAATGCCTGTCAGCAATTTTTCTCAGCTGTCTTGTCTGCTAGCCGCTGTTAATGCAGTGCATTGTGATACTCTCTACTTTTGCTTTTTCTGTCTTGGTGAATTATTTCACTGTTCCACATCATGGGTACCTACCTGTCTGCTAGAGTTTGACATCTAGCTTAAGGAATAATGGGGAGGCGGGAGGTGTCTATTTACTCGGCAGATACAATTTGTAGGGCGAAAGATCAATATTTTCTCCTCTGAGTTGGTTTACTGCACATCTGAGTAACCCTCAGATAGGAGAACTGAATGCTCTATAATGTCCCTACTTAATAGTAGCTAGTGTGTGTAATGTGGCTAGTACAAATTGAATTGCTATAGCAAACCTGTAAAACATGATATTTCAAACCCAATGCAAAAATATGACATGCTATTTTGTCTTTATTGGATTGCTTGTTAAAATTAATTTTATCGTTCTTGTTGCAAAAAGTTGTACAAAATGTAGGCACTAAAAAAAATTCGTCTGCTAGCTGGCATTCTAGTTCAATAGGATAGCGCTGAATAAGATCCTAGCGAAGGAAACCCACTCCGTGTTCTTGCCGCACCCAATCCCCAGCTGTGGCACTACTGTACACAACACAGTCGCCAAGATGGCAGTCTCTGCAGAAACGCCCACACAAGGAACACCACTGACCAAGAGAACCTGGAAACCCTCCTCGCAGAGAACGCGCAGACGCAGGCCCTGCCCTGCCCCACCCCGTCCGTCGCCCGTCGCCCCGCCTCTTTGCGGCAGAGCTCAGGCCGGTGCAAACCGGTTCAGCGGCTTGACGGACACTCAGTTTTACCCAATCCTCAGCACGCCCCGCCTTCCAAGAAGAGACCCGAAACGTCACATCATTGGTGTCTCCGGAGGAGGCTCGAAAGCAAACCGGACCAGCCCTCCAGCCTATAATAGGTGTAGACCATGCCTCAGACAGGCAAACAACCAATGGCATGATGCAGGGGCGGGATCCGGTTGACCCAACCCCCTTAACTTCGGCTTTTCTCGGGAGCCAGCGGGCTGATAGGCGGGGCCTAGAGTGGCGGAGTCTGCGCATTAAGGCCGTCAGCCTGGGTGACGTTATCCTTTCCCGCGGACAGCCCCGCCCCGCCCCACCCCGCCCTCCTCGAAGTCGGAGGGTGCTGTGTGAACGCTCCGTGCTGCTGTCGCCTGCCTGGGTTCTGAACGCGGTCTTTGTCCCTCCAGCTTTGTTCTCGCCGCGCTGGCGTCGTCCTCGCCCCCGTCGCCGCCTGCCCCGCGCGCCCGGGCCTTGCCCGCCATGGTGGCCAGGCCCGAGCCCGAGGTCGAGGCCATGGACGCTGAGCTGGCGGTGCCGCCGCCGGGCTGCTCGCACCTGGGCAGCTTCAAGGTGGACAATTGGAAGCAAAACCTGCGGGCCATCTACCAGTGCTTCGTGTGGAGCGGTACTGCCGAGGCTCGCAAGCGCAAGGTGCGTCCGAGGCCTGCACCGCTCTCCAGGCTAGGATGCGGGGAGTGTAGGTGGGAGTGGGAGAGGAGAAGCCAGGTAGTGTGGAGCTAGAGGGAACCTGGCCTTGTGGGGAGGGCGTGAGGGGA
The DNA here is from genome assembly GCA_021653895.1 of Mastomys natalensis. NCBI lineage: Eukaryota > Metazoa > Chordata > Mammalia > Rodentia > Muridae > Mastomys > Mastomys natalensis. Next base: position 95,461 of record JAJTUV010001788.1, read on the forward strand.
AGCGTCGCCGTGCAGGGAAGGGGCAGAGAAAGGAGCAAGGCGAAGCCTCTCGGTGCAGGAAAGGGCTAAAGGAAGCATCCTGGTTAGGGGAGGGGGACAAGGAAAAGCTTCGTGGTGTAGGGAGGGGCTAGAGGAAGCATCGCGGTGCAGGGAGGGGGCTAGAGGAAGCATCGCGGTGCAGGGAGGGGGCTAGAGGAAGCCTCGCGGTGCTGGGAGGGGGCAAGGGACCGCCTAGTTGGCGCTGTTGGGTGTGCGGCGACGGAAGCCTCGAAGGGAGGGGGAGGGGGAGGAGGATCTGAGTTAAAAATGAGTCGGAGGAGGAGGAAGATCTGTCTGGGCGTTCCTTTTCCGAGTAGTCCTTGTCTGTGAAGGTCGCGGTAGAGGGTCGGGGTCTGCTGGGTAGTTCTGTGGTTAGCAGCTAGTTCCCGGGGCTGAGACCCGCCGCGGACACCTGAAGCTGGCAGAGCCTCTGCGCACTCGAGTTGGGAAGCGGGATTTTAGTATGTAGGAGGTGATTGACAGCCGCAGCTATCGAGGTAGTGGCTATTTTGTTGTTTGCTGTAAATCCCAACAACTATGAATATTTTATTAGTGATTTAGAGATCGGAAAACGTTATTCTTTAATCTTAGAAAGCTTCATTAATACAATTTGATTTAGAAGGTGAAAGCTGAAATGGGGAATTTTGTTTGTTTCTATCATAAGTAGCGTTTTATAACGGGGAGAACTGACAAATCCGCTGGGTATATCATGTTATGCACTTTGTAGACCAGGCTGGCCTCGAACTCTGCCTGCCTCTGCCTCCCAAGTGCTGGGATTAAAGGCGTGCGCCACCACCGCCTGGCCCCTCTTTAGTTTTTTGAGACAGGGTTTTTTTTCTATAGCCCTTGGCATTCTAGACCAGGGTGGGCTCTAACTCAGAGATCAGCCTGCCTCTGATTCCTGAATGCTGGGATTAAAGGTGAATGCAAACATACCCTAAATTCCCTGCTTTTAATCAATTGTGGCCACAATATATATCTTTTAGAGCGTTAAAGGCCAATGTTCTATAACAGTCTGTTAGGATTGGAGCAAGATTTTTGGTAATCGAAGCATATGATTAAAAAAATACTAGAGTTGGGTTACTTTGTATTTTGAGACAGGAGTCTTTCTATGTGGTCCAGGCTGACCTTAAACACCCAATCTTCCTGTCTTAGCCTTCTGTGGACTGGAATTACAGAGGTGAACAAACCATCACCCCTGGCACAGAAATACCAGGTTGGCACCAATGTTCCACAGGTCATCATTTTGTCACTGGTCCATTCTGTTGCTTCTTGGATTGAGATGTGCTGTAAAGTCATTTTTACATGGGATTAAGTGGAGGAGTCTTTCCCCTTTTATCTCTTTCCATGTTTTGCTTTTTCCATCTCCCCAGAGTTTTGTATAGCGTCACACAAGGAAATGAAAAGTTTTCTTTTTAATTAGGACTGCTCAGCTCAATATTTAAATTTCCACCGTGCTAGATGTTTATTAAGTGATCTTCACAGCCGAGAGAGCAGACTCCAGTACAACATTCATAGTTGTATTGTTTGGTGGACTGCAGTAAAGTAGGAAATGAGCACGGGTAGCTGGGCTAGCAAGGTGTCCAGGCTTCAGCTTGTGAACAGAACTTCACTCTTCAGGTTCCCTCCAACTCAGAATGTCTGCATTTCACAAGTCAGTTTTGAAAAAAAGTGTGGCCGTGCATGATGGTGAAAAAAAAATACAGCCAGGAAAGGTCTTCAGCCATCAGAGCAAGGCTGGTTAAAACTGCACTGAAATTCCATCTCACCCCAGGCAAAATAGGTACCCTCAAGAAAAATGGTAGCAATTGCATGGGGGAGAGGGGACCATATACACACTGCTAGTGGGGATGCAAACTACTGCAGCCTTCTGTGAACCAGTGGCTCAAAGAGCTAGGGGATGGACTATCTATCTGGTCACTGAGCCACCACACTCCTAAGTATAGACCTGGAGGACTCTAAACAAGCACAGTGATGCAGGAGGGGGACATGGGGAGGAGGGGATCCAAGAAGTTGGGGAAGGAGAGGGATAGTATTGGAGGTGAATTGAACAAGGTGCAGTAAATATGTATTAAGATGTCATATGAAACTGCTATGTGACAACTTAAAAAAGTAAAGTGGCTGTAGGTATCAGGGTTGTTTACAGCATGTGGGATGTGACTTAGGAGAGCCAGTGCCTTCATGTGGATGTGGTGGCAGAAGCTCCCTGCATGGCCTATTCCAGGTTATCTTCCAGTTCGTTCCGACAGCTCACAGGGCTAGCTGGGTAGCTAATAGCAGACTGGCCCTAGGCAGGCTGCTGCCAGCTCAGGAGCCACATTCCTCCAAGAGCCCACAGCAACCACTGTGGGTGGGAAGCAGCTTAGCTGCCACTGGCTCTACAGGCTGGTTGCGCTGCTCCACAGGACCCCGTCAGCACCCTGGCACCCATTGTGCCTCTCACTGGCTGCTTCATGATGGCGCCTAAATGGGGTTTAAAACCTGAGCCTTGGGGATGATTGGGAATTCATCTTCAAACTTAGCAGTATTGGTAGATGGAAACTGGAGTTAATAGCAGCCATGACCTCTGCCAATGTCCTCTGGCTGCTGTAAAACCCCCAGGCCCCAAGTGCAGAGCTGGAGTGAAATGTCGGGAGGCTTCCCTGCCAGGACTCTAGAAAGAATCCATCCTGTGCGCCCTCTTCTAAGACCCTGGCCACAACCTCCAGTCTCTGCCTCATCATTCATGTGGGTTTAGCTTCTGGTCCCATCACCATCTCTTAGGAGGGGAAGCTACTTGTGCCAGCCTTTAGTGCTAACCCCAGACTGTCTGGGTTAAACATGCCTGTGCTTAAATATCAGGCACTTTAATTTTGAAGGTGTTTAATAAGCTACCCCAGGGCTTTGAGGATTTCTTTTCAGATCTATGAAGTAAACTATTGTCTAAATTGCACCCTTCACATGTGGGATAAATGAGCCCAGAAGATACACATAAGCTCTATAGGTGGTAGGTAGCACCTGCTTCAGGATCTTGAACTGCCGTAGCATCCACAGACTATGTATGTTACGGTTGTGCTAGACATACTTCAGTAGTCCTATAGCCGCATGTGGCTAACAAATAGTATAAAAGGTGTAAGGGGAGGGTTATTATTAATAATTATTTGAGTTTTTTTAAGGCAGTGTTTCCCTATGCTGGCCTCAAACTCAGCAATCCTCCTGCCTCAGCTTTCAGAGTGTTGAGACTACAGGTGTGTGCCACTGTGTTTTGCTAAAGTCAAGGTTTTTATCTCTGTCAAAGACCACTTCTATTTTCTATGGTCATTGCAAATTACAGTGTGTTGACTAGCTGATGATGTTGAGAAGGGAAGCTGTCCTGGCTTTTTTTTTTTTTCCTATCCATTAGCCCAGAAAGATGTGTCTTCCCTGCAGGTAGCAAACCTGCAGTTCTTAGCCTGGTGTGGATTGTGCAGTAGAGCTCCACCAACTGGTGAAAGGCGGGCAGGCCGTCCATGAGGACTTTCTTGCTTTCAAACTAGCATAGAGACTCTGCTTATTTTGTGTGTTGGAATCATACCCCTTAGAAGACACAGGTTATTTCAGTTTTAAACTGTTTGCTCTTTTTTGAGCCCCCCCATCCCGGCCCTGTGCTCATCCAGTCTGAGATGGTGATCCTTTAAATTATTGCAGGATTTCACCTGTTTACCTAATTAGGTCCTCTTTGTGTTTGTTTTGTATTCTGCTTTTTAAACCATATGTTAGAAGATGTGTACATCTTGATGATTTAATAGAGTCAACAGAGGGCCAGGGTGGCTTAGGGTATAGAGGTGCTTGCCACTGAACCTGGTGGCCTGAATTTGATCCCAGGACTCATGTAGTACTGTGGCACTGTACACGTTACACACAAGTAAATACAATGCATTTTAAAAGCAGCACCACTGCAGAGGAGGGCAGCCCGTCTCTTTACTGCCAGTCCTTATTCTCATCTTCAAGGGTATCTGCTAAGGCTTTCATGGTGTTTGGTTTGCTTCCTGCCTCTATTTTATGTGATGGGAGCATGCGGCGTGTGCTTACCATGTAGCTCCTTTCTCAGTGTTGTGTCTGTTGAGATTTGTGAGGCAGATTATAGCCTTTTTTACATAATACTCTGCTGAAGTCTATGAGTTTTACAACTTATAAATTCAATTTAATACTTCCTTTTATTAAAAAAAGAAACCTACAATAAGTAATGTCAGAAAACAATTGTCATGTGTTTATATAATTTTCATTGGTTCATTTAACCGTTCTTTATTTTACATGTAGAATATTTGCCTGATGTATGTCTGTATATCATTGTGGGCCTCTACAGAGGCAAGAAGAGGGCATCAGATTCCCTGGAGCTGGAGTTACAGGAAGTTGTGAGTTGCCATATTGTTGGGGATTGAACTCAAGTCCTCTGCAAGAGCAGCTAGTACTTTATTTTTTAACTGTCCTGCCATCTCTAGGTCCATTTTTACAATTTTCTTCCCCACGTTAGGAATCGGTTGGTGACATCTTGGTAATTATTGCTATTGACCTCCATAAGAATGAGGACATAGTCTGTGACTATAATAATGAACTCTGTCCAGGAATAATGAAGGAATATGGCTATCTTATACGTAGTCCATATACAAATACTGACATGTATTGTTTTCAGATACTAAACTCCCTGAGCTAACTTATAGTGAGAAATGACTGGGACCAGATGTTCAGTAGATAGACCTGCTGGGCACTCTGGATCCAAACCTAATCATAGTTTTAGGAAAACACACACACACACACACACACACACACAAAATAAGCAAAACCAGAAACTTAGTAGTCCAAGTACATTGGACAGAGCAGAATGCTACCTTTCATGATTGAAGGAACATCATACTGTGAGTTGGAGTATTCAGTGCTATGCAGTTTGTGCTGACTTCTACCAGATTTTGTCACACTGCATCTGCTCCTTGTCCTCCCCAGCCACAGTCTGCAGGGGGATGCTTGCCCTGCTTGTTCTGTGTCCTGTAGCCTGTGCTCCATGTCCTTGCCCATATCAGCATAACTTTGTTACACAGTGCTGTCATTATCTGTTCATTGACTTGGTAGGTACTTGGTGTATTTTGCAGTTTTTGAGTATCATTGTTACTTTTGCCTGGTGATGTAGTGCCCACGGGTGATTCTGTTTCAGTCCGTTGTTGTTGTGAATGGTTACAGAAAGTAGACTATAAATATAAAGACTTAGGGAAAGCTCACATGTGCGCTTGTGTGGTGGTAATTTCAGATCGACTCAGGTCCTTTTGTTTTTATCAGGTATAAGTAATTCATTCTTACTGTTGATATCTGTGTCACATTGTGCCCTGCTCACCCAATGAGCATTCCATAACTCTTCCTCTTTCTGTACCTGATCCTTGGTGCTACAAATCGGCATATGCTTGGGTAGTGTGAATATTGAGAATTGCCTACCACTGTGTTCTTATTTGCTTGGTGGGTTTCTGTGGCCTCTTTCTTGATAGTGGACTTTTCTCTTTTGTTCCCATATATTGCTTTGATTCATGTCTCTCTTGGGTTGTTTTATTTTGTTTTTTTCTAAGAGCCTTGATTCTCAAACCTCAAAATGATACCAGGATTAAGGATGGCTGGGTATGAGCTGCTGGTTGGAGTGCAGGTGGTGCTGGCCTAAGGTGCCAGTCAGGACTGGGCGTGGGAATATAAAGGCATCATAGCTGTGCTCTTGTTGATCTTAATTTTGAGCCACACTAAGTGCTTTGGGGAGACTGAGCAGAATGTGATAGAGTGATAAGACTAAGAAGACAGCCCCTGCCCTTCTTCTGTCGCTTGGCACGGACTCTGTGTTTCCCCTGGGAGCCCGTTGTTCCCACACTGCTCATAACTTGTTATCTAAATTTCAGGCAAAGTCCTGTGTCTGCCATGTCTGCGGCATCCACCTGAACCGGCTACACTCTTGCCTCTACTGTGTCTTCTTTGGCTGTTTCACAAAGAAGCACATCCATGACCATGCCAAGTCAAAACGGCACAACCTGGGTAAGGTGCCCTCCTGCAGGGGACAGGATCAGGCATAGGCTCTGCGAGTGAGCATACTCTCTCTCCAAAAGACCCACTGTGATGGAATGGTCCTTTTGAAACTGAATTCAAGTGGGCGAGACCATTTGCTTGAAGCTTTTTAAAGTGGTGTTAAATTTCAGCAAGGTGTTTTCCTGGTTTCCAGTAAAGCAGGTACATGAAAGACTAGCTGAGCGTTGTATGATGTCAGGTATATGCAGTGTGTGTGTGGGGGGTGGGGGCTTAGGATTGTTTGTGTGGCCAAAAATAACCTTAAACTTCTGATTGACCTGCTTCCAACCTCTCCACCCCGCCAGTGCTAGCATTATAGGTATGTCCACTGTGTCCAGCAGTTGCTTTGTTCTTTGAAACAGTCTTGTCACATTACTCAGGGTGGCCCCATACATGATGGATCCTCCTATGTCAGCCTTCAGTGTGCTGGGATTCTAGTCATATATCACCACACTTAGCTTGCTCTTGGTTAACATAAGCATTTGCAGCCACCAGTTTCCATCTCAGTACTGTGTCTACCCCTCCCCAAGTCCAGACGTTTTAGAGTGATAGGCTCACTCCTTCTTTCATTTGTTTTTTCCCCAAGACAGGGTTCCTCTGTGTAACAGCTCTGTCCTGGAACTCTCTTTGTAGACCAGACTAGCCTTGAACTCAGATCCACCTGCCTCTGCTTCCCAAGTGTTGGAATTAAAGATGTGAACCACCATGCCTGGCAGGTTTTAATTTTCATTTCTCTTGAAATATTTTCTTATTTTCCTGAGATTTCTCCTTTGACTCTAGGAGTAGGGATATTTCTGTCCCATTTACACCTTTTCCAAGGATTTTGGATTTTTTTTGTTTGTTTTGTTTTTCTGTTATTGTAGAGTTATTCCATTGTAATCAGAAAGCCATTGTTTCAGTGAAATACGTGTGTCGGAGTCTGGCAACACCTCAGAAAGTGACACCTAGAATTATCCCTGTGGCCCACCAAATTCCAACTCTCATGAATTTTAAAGTAGCAGTTGCTATTCTTTCACCTGTCCCTGGAGAAAAAGCAGTACAGTCAAGATGAAAGGAAACAGCAAACAGCTGTTGCCTCTCTTAGATTGCCAGCCATTCAGGGTGCAGCAAAGCCTTGTTTCCCAGTCAGGTTGCTGGGAACACCTGTGGACCTAAAGTAAATGCTCGATGATGTTAGCTCTAGTTTTGAGTTCTGAGCTTACGAAGCTGAAGCAATTTATAGCTCAGCTGTCCTGATCCATAAATTAGTACTTTGCAAAGCTCAGATGTGTGTCTCATTCTCAATCAGCCCTCGGGGAAACTTCTGGAGACAGCAGACACACTTCACCCACCCTGGATAAAACCCTGGAAGTTGGAGCTCCTGTAACTCAGGGAGAAAAATGCTCTGAGCAGGTGGAATTCAGAACACATGTCTTTGAGTTCACCTGTCTGAAGAACCACCTTGCTGTGCCAGACTGAATTATGTTTCTTTTCCCTTGTCTCTCTGCAGCCATTGACCTGATGTATGGAGGTATTTACTGCTTCTTGTGTCAGGACTACATCTATGACAAAGACATAGAAATCATTGCCAAAGAGGAGCAGCGCAAGGCTTGGAAGATGCAAGGTGCGGTCACCATGCTTAGAAGGTTGGGGAAGCCGGTTTGGGTCAGGTAGGAGAGAAAAACAAGCCCTAACTCCTGCAGCAGCCATCCAGCTTGTAGGAGTGATAACTACTGCAGGAAGCGGGTTATTGGGATCAGGAGAGGATGGATGGCTCTCCCACCACAATCCCCCAGGCTCTCCATTCTCTGCTACACATTACAGTCCCTCCCTTTTCTTACTCAGTTCTCGACCTTGGCAGATTGGGATACTATATTATCTCTTGATGGGCTGGTGTGAAAATTCTAAACTGTTGGGCCAGGTGTCTAGCATATACAAGGCCTAGGGCTTGAACCCTAGCGCTACTAAAAAGGAGGAAACAAAACCTGATATCCCCATGCCTAAATGATTTAAGCTCTTCTTCTTTGCAGTGGAGTCAGATACATCACAGTGACAATACCATTAGGAATTTTGTTCTCTTTTTATGTCTTTCATACATAGCAAAAACAGCCTGTCTCGGCACTCACAAGATAAGTTTGTGTGTGTTCCAAGTAAAGCAAAGTCCAGAAACCACACAGAAGTACCTCCTTACACAGTGTCAATCTGTAGTGGCTTGTGTTCTCATGCTGTGTTACCCAAAAAACCTGTTTATAGTGGGCTAAAGGAAGCCTGCACCCAGCTGGCTCTGATTGGGAAATAAAGTGCCAACAGCCAATGGCTAGGCAGGGTGGAAGAGGCAGGGCTTTTAGGATTCTTGGGTAAAAAAAACCCACAGGGGTGAGGAACAAGGAGTTTGGCCATTAGAGGGACATAGGACTGATCACACCTTTAAGGAGAGAAGGGTGAGACAGCTGAAGTGTAGGTACAAAGGAAAAGTGGTCCCATGGGAGGGCTGCCCAGAAGGAAGCAGGGCAGCAAAGATAAAATATAGACTTAGGAAGTGTTAACTTGTGGGAAAAACGGGGCCGCGGCAGGGGCAGGCTGCCTGGAGACTTCCACAAGGTGGGTCCTACATCCAGGAGAAAGTCTAAGGTTCCAGAGGCTGGAAGCTTCTGCGACGACAGGCCCCAATGATACGAGGAAGTCCTTGGTTCCAAAAGGGTTTATTGTCATGGTGGATGGTGGATGGATCTGGATGTACCCCTCCAAACTCAGGGCAGACCTAAGTTAAGTAGGGAGGGAGAAAGGGGGAGGTTCTGGGGAGGAATGCTTAATTGGTTCCTCCCTCTGATCTTCATTAGTATGTAAAGCTCTATGACCTGAGGCCTGTAGTCACACCCTCTACCTGTGCACTTTGGGAGGGGCTGTAATGGCCTACGTGACTGAACTTTGTAGGTCTATGGAGATTGGACTGCTTGTTAGGACCCTGAGTTCTGGGGACTTGGCCAAACTCCTGCCAGGATTCAAGACATTTGAGAAACATTAGTGTCTGGTGGTTTGGTAGGTGGTGTTCCCTTCCACACTCACTGAGGGGAACTCCTGTTGGTGATCTGACACCTCTCAGCACAGTAGGATGTTAGAAGGGTACCTGTCTGAAATGTAGCCCAATGTGTGTCAAGTCGTCATAGCTTTTATTTACAAGAGGTCTTAGCTAATGATCCCTGAGACTGTTCTTCATCTCCTTAGGTGTTGGAGAGAAGTTTTCAACTTGGGAACCAACTAAACGGGAGCTGGAACTGCTGAAGCATAACCCGAAGAGGCGGAAGATCACCTCCAATTGCACCATAGGTTGGTGAGGGGTGCGCAGGTGCTCTGTGTCAGTCCTGCTTTCAGTTTTTTCAGTCCTGAAAGAAGTCTATTCTTTCCCAGAATGGCAAGTAGGCCTTGAGTCCCTCCTGGATTTGTTAAGCATCTAGCTCTTAAGCACCTAGTCTTCAGGGGCTGCTGTAGATGTGAGATGCAGAGGGGTGGGTATGGTCCAGTCCAGCTTGAAGGGATTCAACTGTATCAAGTCAAAGCTGCTCTTCAGGGAGAGGTGACATGCCAGTGAGTGAGGGTGTTCACTATCTCTCCCCCCACCTCCTAGAACTCTGTAGACCAGTATGGTCTTAAACTCTAAGGTCACCTGCCTATGCCTCCCAAATGCTAGGATTAAAAGTCATGTATACACACACACACACACACACACAAACACACAACTACCTACCTTCACCCCTCATGCTGACCATGTCTTTTAAAAAGGAGGATGTATATTTTAGAGCTTGTTTGAAAACCACTTGGCTTTGTTAGAGAGGCTCTGTTTGACCTCCCTGTTTTCATAGTAAATGTGTTTGTGAAAACATAAGGACCAAGTGGAGGGGACAGTGGTGACGAACATTCCGTGGTCCATTAAAGATTAGTGAACATGACACTTGCCTAGTCTTCTCGTGCTGCCTGAATAGTTGAAGACAATGACTGGTGGTGGAGGTGTAGCTGGGTCTGAGCTCGGTGCACAGGTGACCATGCTCTTGACTTTCTGTCCAGGTCTGCGTGGGCTGATCAACCTGGGAAACACGTGCTTCATGAACTGCATCGTGCAGGCGCTGACCCACACGCCGCTTCTGAGAGACTTCTTTCTGTCAGATAGGCACCGCTGTGAGATGCAGAGCCCCAGCTCCTGCCTGGTCTGTGAGATGTCCTCTCTCTTCCAGGAGGTGAGTGCAGCTGCTTCTGGGGTGGGACAGCTATACAATTGCCTTTAAAAAGAAGTGAAATAGAATTGATGGAAACCTTGCCTAATTATCTATCTATATAACTGTACTGTGGAAGACAAGGCTTTTACAAAGGAAGGGCTGTTAATTTGGTGTTTTTAGGCAAATTGTTCACTAGGAGAGGAGCCTTCAAAGTGGCAGGTGTGGCAGAGTCAACTTATGGATGGCGTTTATCTCAAGAGTCCTGCAGTCGGCCACGTACATTCAGGAAATCTGCAGCTGTGCACCTTCCCAAGTGTGTTTTGTCAAAGGCTTCTGTCCTGCAGGCTGGCAGCAGGGAGACAGTGCTGAGGCTGTGTCCTTGATCTAATCATAGCTACACTTGTGCTATGCCTATTTATGCCTGTTTAGGCTTGATCCCAGGACCTACTATCTAAGTAGACTCAGGCCAGGTGTTAGAACTGAAATAACTTCTTTTCCCATCCTGGAAATAGGGTGACCCCGCCCTTCACAGAAACCAGCAGACAGGCCTCATTGCTTTCAGTGATCTTTTACCAGTCTACATGCAGGCGTCTTCGCTCAAGTGTTGACTGGGCTGGTTTATGCTGCAGCCCAGGGTTGAACAGTGGACAGAGTTACACAATGACTCTGCAACTGGGATGACTCAGCTGGCCTTCCAAACAAGGTCGCCAATTATTACTGACCCTGCGTTGCTGGTGCCTGGAGCTATGGTAGTGAGCAGACAGGCAGAACTGTCAGAGGCTGCAGGGTAAGAGAAAGTATGCTGAGAAACGAGTCCTGAACTCACTGGGGTAAGCAGCTGCTTACCATGTGACTAATGCGTCTCTCCTGGATGATTTTTTAAAACTCAGGCTTAGTAAAGTATAATTTGCATTCAGTAAAATATCCTAGTATATCCTGGTGACACAGGTTTTTGTTCCCAGAATTCCCATTCCCATGCATGTGATGGAGGGATGTGTAGCACATTTCCCAAGTGTTGTGTGTGTGTGCAATATTCCACCATCCTTGCTAGGTTTGTCTGTCTCTCCTTGGTGTAGTACATCAGTGTCCATGTGGGCTGTCTTTCTTGCCAAAGAACTTATGTAGTGGTCAGAGTGCAGTTAGTGGGGGCCTGGGTCAGACACTGTGGGCTGGTTTCCAGTTTTTAACTTAACTTGGTTAAGTTGCTGTCCTTGGTTTTCAGTATGCAGTAGTAAGCAGTTTACTGCAACAAGTACTTAATGGCTTTAGTGCTGTGTGAATCTGTTGCTCAGTTCTAGTCTCTAGCTGTCCATTGCTAGTGGAAGTTGAACATCTTTCATTTGATAAACAAAACCCAAAATGTTACGCACTCCAAGGCTGTGGTCACCAATGCAATGCCACAGAATTCCACACCCACCCTGGTCAGTACACACTTCATAAATTACCTTCAGACTGTCTATTGAGTTTCACTGGGTTTTTGTGTCTTGATACATGGAAACAGTTCGTCTGCAACTCTGGATTAGTTTAATGCTCTGCTTTATGGGTCCTGACAGGAAGTGTGGAGGTCATCAAACCAAACCCAAACTCTGAAAGCCCAACAGTCACAGCTTCAGGGCCAGGCAGGCGCTGACTCTGAGGTGTCCATCCTGGCAACACTAGGTTGTGATGTTGAATCTTTGGTTTGAAAATTGCTGTCTGAATTGCTGAACTGAGTTTCAGAGTTTGTTTTCTAAAAGGCTTGGAATTAAAACAGAATTTCCCCCATTTCTAAAATGGTCTTAAAAGTACTTAATTTTTGTACTGTGGGTTTCCATGAAGTGGCTTCTCAGGCAGAAGAAGCCCTGGTCCAATAATGATGAACTTAGGACATGCATTCTGGTATAGATGGGCACCTGGTTGGCTCTTGGCTTACTGTGTCGTTGATCACCTTCCTTAGAAGGGATGTATGATGTTCCTTTTAAGAAGGAACTTGTAATTCTCAGTTTATAGACAGGCTTGGGGGAAGCTCAGCAGTAGACCTATTGCCTGTACCTGAGGCCCTGAGTTTGATTCCCTCATTGCAAAAGGGCTTACAGGCTCAGGAGGCTCGCTCACTTGATAGCTGTTTACATTGGTGACAGATTGATACTGGCAGCCATTTATAAAGCAGGAACATCAGTTGGGTGAGGAATCAGGAATATCCCATCCCTTGAGAGCTTAGGGCTTATGTGTATACATAGACCAATGATAAAAAGCAACAGGATGGCCTTGAGGAAGAGATGCTGGCACAGGTTCTGCATCCTTGTTCTAAAAAATCTGAACTCCAAATATTCTGTGACCTACAACTTTCTGAGCACATGAGCATTTTCAGATTGCTGGATTCAGTAATGTCTTTGCAAGTGTTCCAAACACGAAACATTCAACTCTTTTCACCCAGTTATATATGACATCTAGCCCAAATGCCACTTGATAAAACAAAAGTCAATAAGTAAATGTCAGAGCTGTGTAAGGAGTAGGCTCAAGCACACACTGGCTCAGAAGGGAAATCCAGAGCTGCTCACATCAGCTGCTCTTAGGTGTCTAACCAAGCGGGGCTCCCTGGGCTCTACTGCAGGAAGCATGATATGGAAGTGAGCCTCTAGGTCTAGTGTCTCAGCAGTAGACCCCTGCCTGGCTCCCTGAGTGTGCTGCAAGACATACAGCCAGCTGCAGTTTGTCCTCCCTTGCTCCCAGTGGCCATGCAGTCAGACACCATCCCAGGAGGGTGGGCAGGTGTTCCGTGAGGCAAACTTTGTATAGAGTAGGTCACTTGAATTTGTTGTTTGTTGTGTGTTATCAGTGGAAATAAAGTGGAGGAAAGTGAGTCCACGTAACAATTCAGTTTGCAAAAAGAAAAGCAAGTCCATTTGGTCAAACTAGTCCTACCCAGTCTGTGCAGCTGTGATGTTTTGTGTGATGAAGACTGGCGGGTGTCCTATTGTCCCTTTCCTTCTCTCTCAACAGTTTTACTCGGGGCACCGCTCCCCACACATTCCGTACAAGCTGCTGCACCTGGTGTGGACGCATGCCCGGCACCTGGCAGGTTATGAGCAGCAGGACGCACATGAGTTCCTCATTGCAGCCCTGGACGTCCTCCACCGGCACTGCAAAGGTGGGCCTGCCACCAGCTCCCTCTAGGCTGGGACAGGTGGGGAGTTTCCTTAAAAATGGCACAGAGCAAGGCTGGTGCTCACCCAGGCAGCTGTAGGAGTATGCTTGGATTGTCTTGTATAGTCAGTATAGTCAGGTTGTTTCCAGTAAGGAAAGCCACATGGTTGCTTCCAAGGAGTCCTCCATAGTGTGTTAGCTAGTATCAGTTGATTCGGGGTATCAATTTTGGGAAGCAAGGTCTCACTGTGTGGCTCATCCTGGCCTAAAGCAGTGGTCCTCTTGTCTCAGGCTCCTGAGTGCTGGGATTACGGGTGGGAATCTCTGTACAAGAGTAAAGATCCCAGTGTCAATGTGCTGGCGTACACACCTACAATCCCAGCATGCAAGAGGTAGAGGCAGGCAGATCTTCTGCCTGTTGAAGGCCAGCCAGAGAGATACCTTACTTAACCTGTCAGGAAAAAAAGGGCAAGGAAGAATGACATTACCGCCACCTCCTCCCCATAGAGATCTCTCATGAAATGAATGCCTTCACTTCATAGAGTGTTGGTACCTCCTGCTGTCCTCCTGCCTCTGCTGGGTGGATGTAGACTTGCTGGCTACTTTGTACTGTCTTGGTGACATCACTAATGGTAACTACACATCTCGTTCCTCAGGTGATGACAATGGGAAGAAAGCTAACAACCTAACCACTGCAATTGCATCATCGACCAGATCTTCACGGGTGGGCTCCAGTCTGATGTTACATGCCAAGTCTGCCAGTAAGTGCTCCCACCAGCCAGCCAGTCACCCTGAGTGTCAGTTTGCCAGTGTACTTCCTGTCCCACTTCCCAGTCAGCATGGCTGAGCGCTGCATGGGCTTTGAGCCTAAAGCTCAGCACCACCTTAGGGAAGGTTCCCTGAGTTCTGTGGAGCTCATGGTGGAGCACCACCACCTGAGGAAGACTCCTTGAGTTCTGTGGAGCTCATGGTGGAGCACTACACTAGTTTCAGGGAAGGGACAGTTTTATTTAAACAGCTGTGCTCTGGTCATTTGAGATAAAATACCTCTGGTAGAAAAGACACAAGAATTGGACAGGTTGACTGAGTCTGATGGCTCCTCTTCCCCTTGGAGGCCTGCAGAGTTTTGCTGTGGCACTCGCAGGATGTCCTCAGCAGCTTCATACACATTCCTCTGCTTTCCTTAGAGTCAAGGCCAAGACCCAGAGCAGATAGCTCTGCGGTGGCAGACCATGGCTCCCGAGGTCCAGAGTGTGCTCCTTTTCCATTTGCTGACATAAAGTTATAGTTCTTTCAGGTGTACCCATTGCTTAGAGCGTTCGTCTTCAGAAGCAGAAAGGGCCCGTCAGCAGTGGCTAGAGCAGCCCCTCCCACCCTCTGGCTCAACCCTGCACACCACTGTTTGTATCCACTCCTGGGTTTTAAAACTCTAGCCACAGTCCCTCAGTACCATTTGCTGTCTGAACAGGTTCAGGGCCAGGGTACAGGAATCTCAGGGTGCTTCTGTGGCTTTCCAGGAGCAGTGCTCCTTTGAGGCCTTGTCTTTGAGTAATGTAGAATTCTTCCCTCTCTGGCCTTGTATGTTAGCAAGAGGTGGTCTTCAATTTCCATCCGTATTTAGTCAATTTCTTATTCTGAGTTTCTTCTTTTAAATATTGTAACTTAAGCCTCCTGGCAGGAGTGAGCCTTGTTAAATGCAGCAAACTTGTTTTTTTGGGGGTGTGGGGGGTGTTTGCCATGCTTGTCCTGCACATACTTGTGCATGGAGGTCTCTCGTCGTGCCCATTCAGGGCACCTAGTTTCTGGGCAGTGTTTATGCAGTTCCTGTTGTAAGGAGGATCCTAGAACAGAGTTCTGATTATAGCTCAGGACTTTATACTTTGCCAGACTCCTCAAACAAAGTCATGACTGTACACTCCTGTTTTATCCTGAGGTACCTTGTGGGCAGATGGGCTGCCTCAGAGACCACATATTGGCTTCAGTCCTCATATGTTCTCATGTGTTTTCCTCTTTCCCTGCAGCGGGGTCTCCACCACCATAGACCCCTTCTGGGACATCAGTTTAGACCTGCCTGGTTCTTCCACCCCATTCTGGCCCTTAAGCCCAGGGAGCGAGGGCAGTGTGGTTAATGGGGAGAGCCACGCATCCGGCACCACCACTCTCACAGACTGCCTGCGAAGGTGAGACACATTCTGCAGGGTTGGTTCAGAATACCTTCTCTTCCTTCCATTTTACTACTATTCGATCTTTAAAATTATTGGGGGGGAGGGGAACAAGAAAAATGACAAAGGAAATTAGGAGATCATTGTGATTTCCTGCAGCTATACGGTGACATGTCGATCCTGATACCTTCACCCAGTCCTCCACCATGACACCCCACAGCAAAGCGGGGGGACAGGTATATGTGTCACAGCAGTTACTGAGGCTGGTGTAGGCAGGAGCATCACAGTTCTTCCCAGCCCTGCCTTCATTGCATCCACAACCCCCATCTGCTCCTCACCTAAGCAGTTCGATTCTAGCTTCCTCTAGATTTCTCAGGGAAGTTTGGAGTGGACTCTCACAGCATATCTCTGTGGGATAGTCTCTTTCCACTTCTTCGTCTCTGGCAGCCCAGAGAATTGTGTATGGGCGTAGATCATACCATTCCGTTGCTGACTAGTGGACCTTGGGTGATGTTTATTGAGCCATTTGTGTGTAGCATTGTGTGGCTGTTTGCTCCGTTCTGAGACAGGTTGTGTTGCTGGAAGTTAAAGAAAATTACCATTTCCCTGGACCTTTCATTAGTACTGTTATATATGTGTATACACACACACACACACACACACACACACAAAAGCTTAAGAGAATTGGGAAAAGATGAAGACAAAGTTCCTCTTTGTGTTGTTGTAAAATATGACACCTTTAACTGCTGGTGAACATTGAGTGGTAAAATAATCAGACCCGTTCCCCTTTCTTCCATTCTTTTTTTTTTTTTTTTTTTTTTTTTAAATAAAAGCGTGTTTTTTAAATGCCTTGTAGATTTACCAGACCAGAGCACTTAGGAAGCAGTGCCAAGATCAAGTGTAGCGGTTGCCATAGCTACCAAGAGTCCACCAAGCAGCTCACCATGAAGAAGCTGCCCATTGTGGCCTGCTTCCATCTCAAAGTGAGTTTCTCAGAAAACCAGCCACAGGGCCAGCCTCGCATTAGCCTGTAGCACAACCTTAAGCTCACCAGTGCACCAGCCCCAGGAAGCAGCAAGTAGGGCTGCCTCCTGCACTTCCGTCTCTTGCTAACAGAAAGTACAAAAAGGAAGGAGCTGCCGTAGGAGGTGGGGTTACAGTTTAGTACTTCTGTCTCTGCCAGCACAGGCCAGAGGAGACATCAGATGTCCTGTACTGTAATACGCCACCCTACTGCATGGAGACTTGGTTTCTTCTCACTGAACCTGGAGTTAGGCTTGAGTTGGCAAGCCTAGTTACCCTCCTGTCTGTATTCCCACCGCGCTGGGTTACAGGCCCACCTCTGGCATCTTATGTGGTTGCTAGGGTGTGGACTAAGCTGCTCAAGCTTGTGCAGCAAGCACTCTTAACTGCTAAGCCATGTTCCCAACTCTTGTTTTAACCTTCCATTTCACTTAAAAACAGACCCAGACCCAGGCTAGGAGTTGTGAGTCGGTGGTCGAGGTCTTGCCTAACGTGCCCAAGGCTCTGAGTTCCACCCAGAACTGCAGAAAGAAGATCCAGAAAACAAACTCTAGTCCGAGTCTAGTTTAGCGTCAACAGGTCCTTTGTGGGGAAGGGCAGATAGTAGGTGGTAAGGAATTTGAGTCTGTCTTTTGCCTGCATGTGTTCTGTGCACATCTGTGTACCTGGTACCTACAGAAGCCAGAAGAGGGTGTCAGATCCTCGAGGACTAGCATGACATGAGCCAGTATGTGTGCTGGGAATCAAAACAAGTCCTCTGGTAGATAGCCAGTGCTAGTGTTTGAGTCTTTAAAGGCTACATATGGTCTGTTTCCTATCCTTTAAAAATGTGAACGATCCGTTTGTGCTTGGTAGTATACAACTGTAATCCCAGCATTTGGGAGGGGGTGCAGGAGGGTCCTGCAGTGTGTGGCAGCCTGAGCAGGCTTGTGAGCCAGGAAAACCAGTCAGGAAAGTAGAACCTGTTGGCTGGCCTGCGGGCTTGGTCACCTGGCTATTGCTCAGTCTGCTCACTGGTCCCTGTTCCCTTATCTCTGCAGAGATTTGAACACTCAGCCAAACTTCGGCGGAAGATCACCACTTATGTGTCTTTTCCCCTGGAATTGGACATGACGCCCTTTATGGCCTCCAGGTAGAAAGGGTTGATGCCCCTGTGTCTGTGTGGGGAGGCAAGTTGGTGGGTGCTCACCAGTGCCAGCCTTTAGACACGGTGATGACAGCCATCTAGGCCTCACACCCCCGGACATCCCTGAGCTTCCTGTGGGCTGCCCATTTGTGCTCTACATCCTTCGTCATTGATCAGCTTTCAGACTTGGCGGTTCATCAAGATGCGGCCACAGGCACACCACATGTGACACTTGGTTGATGGAGACAGATTTTGAAATACAGATAAACAGTGTTGGTTGTCTTCCTTGAGATCAAATCCTGTATCTCACAGACTACGTCAGATTTAACCCTCTAAAAACTACAGTGCTTACTGATGTGTTTAGTTTGTTGTCTGTGGCTGGCAGCTGTAAGTGTGGTGGCTTAACATAATAGAAGCCAGAAATATGAAACTTGGTGAGAAGGATCATGACAGGGTTCCCTCCTAGACTCATCTAGCTCCTGGAGCCTCTGGGGCCTTGTCTGTCTGTTATTACTCTGGACCAAGGCCCTTCCTGGATCTGTGTCTCAGTCGTTGGTCTGTTTCCTAGGTATTAGTGGTTAAGGGTAGGCTGTCTAGACAGCCTCATGGCAACATCCTCTATCCCATTTGCACAGGTTTTCTAAATGGGTCACATTTGCTGTTCTGGGGTCAAGATGGAGGCAGTACACTTCAGAAGCCACACCTCAGCCCACCCTACTGTCCTGAGCAGGCTTCCTATTTTTAGCCATTGATGCCACTCCTTGTAGTTGTGGTCCTGGGTTCATAGGTCACTGGCTGAAGTGGTATCATAGACCATCAGGGTTATCTCTTTGGAAAATTGGGTAGTCACATATCTAGGGATGGAGTAACATTGTTCCTGATATCAAGGTCTCACGGGACTTGCTGTCATCTGCTTATTTGGGCTGTAGGTAAACACACCAAACTTGTTTAAAACTCGGTATTTCCTGTTCAGCTCCTTCTCCCATTTCACCCAGCCTACTGCTAGTAAGCTACTTCATAATATCACTTACGCTCTTTTAAGGGTGGGGATAACTTACACATAGCCTTTCATTTGGTGTGTTACAAGCAAAACTTCACAAGCCAATATCAGAAGCCCCTGTGCAGCAAGTAGCTTCAGGGTCCATGGGGATGGGAGTGTGGAGAGGTGCACCAGCGCCAACACTAGGAGGTCAGGGAGCTCCAGCCCAAGCTAGATATCTTACCACCACATGGGGGCAGTCTGCCGAGGAAAACTGGTTTGATGGAGTACACCTTTGTATCAGTTAATGCTGTCATGAAAGCCTGTGTCTGTGGAGAGGTGGTGATTACGGTTTATTACTGTTCTTACAGCAAGGAGAGCAGGATGAATGGGCAGTACCAGCAGCCCCTGGACAGTCTCAACAATGACAACAAGTATGTGGGGTGCAGGGTCTGGGGCAGGGTGAGCTGCCATTGTGGTCTCTGCCCATGGCATGTAGGGAAGGGGACATGCTCAGCTGCCATTTCTCAGGCCACCGATCTGTCCTTCCTCTCTGAACAGTCTCCCTCCCGGTGGCAACCCCACTGTAGAGCCCTGACAAGGGTCTGCTTAGGAGCTCAGCATATTGAACTGCTGCTTCTGGCCCTGTTCCTCTTGCTATTGGTAGAACAGGCAGATGGCACCGACTAGATAGTTACTTCCACGGTGGTTGCCACTGCTGCCACCACTTGAATTCGGTGTGGTTCTTTGTCTTTGCTGAGCCAGAGCTGAATGATGCAGACTTGGCTCTCCCACCTCTGCAGCCAGCATATTCTGCTTTAGTTTGGAGGTGTTCTGTCAGTTCAACAGACCATAATTCAGCTGTCCTCTCCTTTCATACCAGGTACTCCTTGTTTGCTGTCGTTAACCATCAAGGGACCTTGGAGAGTGGCCACTACACCAGCTTCATCCGGCAGCACAAAGACCAGTGGTTCAAGTGTGATGATGCCATTATTACCAAGGCTAGCATCAAAGATGTGCTGGACAGCGAAGGGTATGTCTGGGGTTGGGGCTGGAGGAAGCCTGTGCTGCTGCTTGTCCATCCCTCCTGTCTGACCAAACCCAGCGGCTTGGCTGCTCTGCCGCACTGCATATTCACCTAGTTTAGTTTGGCTTTGTTGCTGAGGGGACAGTGGATCACAGGTTGCCTGTAGGTCGTGATTACAGGCTGGCTATTGCTGAACAGAGTTGCGCCTCTAAGTCAGAGGGCGCTGTAGTCAGCGTTTGTCCTGACCGTGCCGTGCAGTGGTTCTGGATCCACTTCTCTGCTTGCTTTGGTTACTCGGGATCCATTTTTTTTTTTTTGCCCTGAGCCTCCTTAGGATTCCTGGCCCCGGGGACAAGGTAGACCACCTGCTGCAGATTCGTGTGGTGCATGGGAGACTCTGGGCCCTGGGATCCCCAGGAGAGGAGTCAGTCATAGAGAAAAGAGTGTGCTACTGGACAGGGGTTGGGGTCGAGGAGACGTGGACCCTGCATGAGGGTAGCACCACTGTGAACAGGAGAAGTAATGACTATAGGAAGTCACCAGGGCCGCAGTGACACACTCCCTAGTAAGTTGGGTGATGGGAATCAGGCAGCCTCTTTCTTGAGAGGCTACAGTAGCCATTCAAAAATTCAGCCACATGAACCATTCCTGACTGGCATAGGCTGTCTCAGAAATAGGACGAAGCCCTCTTTCCCTTTGCCTCCACAGGTACCTACTCTTCTATCACAAACAGTTCCTGGAATACGAGTAGTAGCCTCCTGCCTTGCTGGCCAGAAAAGAAGAGAGAGTGAGAACAAGTTGGCAAGCTTCCCGACATGATCCCCGCTCCCCGACATCAGAACACCATGGTATTCCTCCTGTGCAGGCGAGCTCACACACGGCCGGCCTGCACTAGGAGATATGTCAGGTGGGACGTAGGAGCTGAGTGGAGCAAGCCCTTGATGGAAAGGAGCTGCCTCACCAGCACCTGTCTTCACCCCTGTAGGCTGGGGATGGATGTCTTCAGAGCAGACCAACCTCTGCCTGGTGCTTCCCCCTGCCATCCCACATGGGTTTAAAAGGCACCTGCCTTCTTGAAAATGAGCCCCTGGAGCTAAGAGTGGGCAAAGGTGATGCCAGAGGGCAGAGTGCTTGCAGCAGCCCTCTGACATGACAGGCAGAGGATGTGTCTCTTTCTAAAATTTTTGTAAGATAGCCCCAGGCCCAGGTTGAGGCCACCACAGGCTACAAACACATCTGTCCTCAAATAACTTAGCATCAACTGCATGTGGAAACATCAGCTCAGAGGTTCCCTTTGTTCTCTAGAAATAGGCATCTTCTTACCTCTACCCCATTGCTCTTTTTCCACAGTGGTGAATTTCATAAACGTGATAGTAGTGACGTGAATGATTACTGAGTTTATATGGAATTCTAGATGATGCTCTTCCCTTCTGAGAGTGTGTCTTGCTTTTTGATCAGTGTTTCCTTGCCCTGTGCCCTGCCTTCCTTCCCACACAGTTAACTGGTGGCCAGGCAGTGGCGATCAGGGTCCTTGTTATCTTGATCTTTGCAGCAGATTCCTTGGTGGTTCCATTGACCCAATCTTCCTATGTTTCTTCTTAGTCTCTGGTCTTTTTGCTTGCCCAGGGAGGCTTAGTGACTGCGTGAGATTTGAAGCTGAGTGGTTCGGGTGGAGACTGCATTGATAGTGTCACCCGAGTGCTCCATTACGTGTTCACTATAGTTTCAGTTACAGCCAGAATAAGAAGACCCCATCACCAGTTCTGCTGGCAGGATCATCATGAAGTTTATTGTAAGATATTTTGCATGTATCTCTGGACAAGGCCTAGGTTGTCCACGTCTAAGAAACTGAAATCTAGAGTCTTGGTGTTTCTCCTTACACCACTGCCTTCTCAGTGGTGCTTGCCCAGGAGCCTGTTGGCATCCACCCCAGGAGTTTCAGGACAGCAAGTATTTCCTAAGAGCCAGGCTCTGAGCCGTAGGTCCATAACAAATAACACGTGCATCGTGTTTGCATAGCAAGTATGGCTGTGATTTAAATTACATATAATTATGTGTACAGATTTTTTTTTTTTACTATTTGAAAATAAGATTTTTTTTTTCACTTACAGGCTATAAAAGAGATCAGCACAGGGTCCAGCCCAGCTCCTTAGCTAACTGATGGCATGAGGTCGCTGTGGCACAGCTAAGTGGCTGCTGCTTAATCGGTGTGAAAAATCACCCGAAGTCAGGGGCAGTAAAAGCTTTGTCATGTGGTGACACTTGCCCTGTTCTTCTCTGGTGTGTTTCTGTTTCTGCAAGTAAAGAGCAGACTTGAAGCATGTTTTAGAAAAATCCTTTTTTTGAGTATGGCTGAGCCTAGATTCTCAGACATGGACCCATGTTTGTGGGACTCTGCTGTGGAGACGCCCTTGGGGCAGCACATTGTATTTGAATACGTCCACATGAAAGACCTCATTGCAGTCGCCTACAGGAACCAGAGCCCAAGCTTCCTGAAGGTCTGCCTCTGACACTCCAGTGAATGGGACATCCAGAGCAGGGGAGGTGAGCAGGTGTGCTGGCCAGGCCTGCTTCCTCTGTCCCCACAGCACACAGCCCATTTCTTCCTGTATTTGGGGCACTAAAGAGGACAGCAGCTGTTTTCTGTCATCGTGACTTTAACCTTTTATATCTGAAAGCATTCCCTCCTTCACCATGGTTTTAGCATTCTAAACACTTCACTCTGTACCTGTGGCAAGGTCAACCAACTCCGTGACTGCCACACATCCATCTGGCCCTACCTCTCTGTCCTAGGGTCCTCAGCATGGTGTCTCTACTAGACAGGCGTGTGTGGATGACTAGGGAACAGTGTATTTGAGCAATGGGCTTGGGAAGTTCTTTGAGTTCCTGCTCTGGATAGCAAGGCAGGAAAAGGGTTTCCTATCCAAGAACCACCTAGTATATGTGCTCAGATGGTCACAAAGTGCATCTCACCACAGGGCTGCATTGCCCACCCCAGTCTAGAGCAGTGAGCAGACCTCTTCATATACCGCTGGCACCAGCTTCACAGCAGAGTAAAGTAGCCCTCTTGAAATCTCCTCAATGAGAGGTTAAGGCATTAGATGGGCTCTCCGATGCCTCTCCATCCCAGAAGTCCCCCTCAAGCTGGGCACTACCTGAGCATCCCACGCCATGTGAACCTGTTGTATTTGGCTCAGTGTGTATGCTTTTCCTTGTGTAAAATCATTGTTCTTTTTGACAAGTGGCTTGTTTCATTTATTATAACTTTGAAATCAAAAACCGTGAGGGAAAAAAAATCCAATGATTGTACTGTGGTTAGAAGTTTTATTACTAAGACATTTATGTCACTTTTCTTTCCCTTGTCATTTTGAGGGGCTATTTGACTCCTCCCTAATGGCTTTTAGTCTTTCCTATATCATAATAAAGCTGCATTTTATTCTGAAACCTGACTGTTTACCTCATTACTAACAACAGACAGTCAAAATGTGGGTAGCAGCAGGCAAGGTGGTAGGCCGGGCTAGCTCTGGGTTCCCTGTGGGTAGAGATGTCCTGTACTCCACCTGCTCTGTAGTGGATCAACTGTTTTAACCCTCCTGCCTGGTGGGCATGGAGGCCACACATTAATCCCTGCACTACAGAGGCAGGCAGATCTCTCTGGTCTGCGTAACAAGGTCCAGTCAGCCAGGGTTACCCAGCAAGACCCTGGCTCAAAAACAAAAGCAAAAAGAAGTCAGTGAGATAGCAGCACTCAGCAGCCAGGTCCAAGGGCATGGCTGCATGTCCAAGCAGATGCTGGGATGCCCCTTCCAACTCCAGCCTCAGCCAATCAGGGATGCCCCTTCCCCCAGCCTCAGCCAATCCACTTCTCACTTAGACCTTTGTCTCAGAAGCTACTGAGATCTGAAATTCTGGCCTCCTGTTTTGTATGTCCTTATATGGAAATAGTCCAGAGAACTATGCCCCATGGAACCCACAGCTTGCCTAATGTGTGGCACTGTCATCCATTAGAACTTCCTCCACCCTCGGGGCCTAAGACCTTCAGATTAAGAACCGTTCAAATTGTGGGTGTAGCTCAGAGGGAGAGCAAGTGAATTAACATTCATAATGTGGGTTCAGTTCCCAGCCTTGCCCCACAACCCCCCGAAAAAAAGGTGTGGCTGGAGAGATGGCTCCATGGTTAAGAGCACTGGCTGTTCTTGCAGAGGACCCGCAGTTCAATTCCCTGCACCCACATGGCAGCTGACAACAGTAACTCCAGTTGCAGGGTTTCTAACATCCTCATACTGACATACGTGCAGGCAAAATACCAATAAACATAAAATCAAAATTATATTTTCTAAAAGCCCATTAAATTTATTTGCTAGGATGGGAAATAACAAGTCTGTGACTTAGTTTGTAAACCTAATACTGAGCAGGTTTCATAATCCCCTCAGACCCGCATGCTGTACTGGTCTGTGAGGTGCGAGCATTATGAAATGGTTTCTGGCTAACGCCTGCCATAGACATCCCCATCTCTTCCCTTGAGCAGTTCTGTATAAGTCTGGCTGCCATCCTTTGCCAGGCTGGTGCAGAGCTGACTGAATGTGTAGCTGTGACCTCTAAGCACGCTACATAGTGCTGCTTGCTTTGATTATCTTGGAATCTCAATATACTCAATCTTGAGAACTCCAGTCACAGATTCCACCAGCAAAACAGTGGGAGAGGTGGGGCTACAACCAGGCATTCTCAGCTGCATCGGTGGTCTTGGAGACCCATCTGGAAACTGACAGCTTTTCCTTCCTTGGGCATCTGATCACTCAAGGAGAACAGTATTAATGTGGAAAAGACACCACCTGCTTGGGCAGCCTCTTCTGTCTTCTGGATGCACCAGAGCTCATGTCTTAGGCCTGGGCCTGAGATGGTAGGTGGCTGCTTCAGGTGGCACCTTAGGGCTAAGTGCTCAGAATACTTGTTTGATTTTTGGGATGATCTGATTCCTCACCTGGCATGACATGCTTCCTGTCCCACTGAGTCCCAGGTAGTAAAAAGCTGTTTGTGATGCGGGGAGTGTCTGCTTGTATGGTGATGTCTGTTTGCTTTGCTTGGGAATCTCAAGTTCTGTTCTGTGATTCTCCCCGCTCAAACGGTTTTAAACTGTCTTTAAAACTTGCTATTTCCTTTTAAAAACAACAAAAAAACATAATGGATGTTTGCCTATGTTGTGTGCCTAATGTTCTCAGGAATGAAAGCACCCTTGAGGTTGGTGCTATAGTTGATTGTGAGCCACCATGTGAGTGCTGGAAACCAAACCCAGGTCCTCTGAAAGAGCAACAAACGCTCTTAACCACTGAGCCATCTCTCTAGCCCCAAGGCTTGCTGATAACATCTAATCTTAGAATGCCACCCATGGGGTCTGGAATGATGTTACATGATTCAGTGTGGTTATTGTGTCTGAAGATTCATAGTGTAGTAGAAAGGCAGAGGGACCCTGCAGGCCCTGCTGGGAAGGGCTACTTGTTCTGGTGTCAAGAGAAAGGCATTAGCTGGGTAATATATGCATGCCTCTGGCAGGTATGACCCATGTTACACATTATAGAGGAAAAGTTGCTGAGCAGCCGTAGGAATATCACAAAGTGCACACGCCTCGCTGGCCTCCCCTGGTCCTTCACAGGAACGCTGATGTGTGGGGGGGAGAAAGGGATCATCAAAGAGACCGAGGGAGGCTGGCCCAGAAATAGAGATGAGAAAGTCAGGAAACAGAGACTGTGCATGAAGAGAATTTTATCATCGTTGGGAAAATAGTTGCAATAAGTAAGAGTATTTAGGAAAATAAGATTAAGAAAGACAAATATCAGATTTTCTCACATTTACAAAATCTAGATTTTTTTAAAGATAAGAACTTATAAGGGTAATGAATTGTGTAGAGAAGACCAGTGGAATAAGAGTCAAGGAGTCAGGGAGACTACCAGAGCACACTGCATACAAGTTTGTAAAAGCTGCAGCAAAAATAGTTTTATTCAACTAATATATACTAATAAAAAAAAGTTTAAGGGGACTTTGCAAATGGTTTCAGGCTATATTGTACAGGCTGACCCAACACAACAGATGAAATTGACAAAAGAGCCTATTCTTTACAAACAGAAAGTAAAAGACAAAATTTACACAAATGACCCACTGAGAAGCTGACCAAAAATTCTCATGATTCTTTGAAGCCAAGACTGGACTCTGCACCCTATGTTCTTGGTGTCTCTGTTCCCCTCTTTCCTGGTTCCAGAAACATCTTACATTTTCAGCCCCTTGCCACAGATCTTAAAGACTAGAAATCGATTCATCTCCCAGACAGGCCGAGCACTGGAGTCTGTGCATGCACTGGTGACATTCCTCAGCCCACAACCAGCACGTCTGTTGGAGGAGACGGGTCTTTCTATTAGTCCTGTTGTAGGATTGATCATGGGAATGATGTAGGCTGGCTCAACACATCTTCGACAAGAACTTGTTAGGTCGCAACTTTTCGACAAAGACAAAAAAACAGTGATGGTCTCACGAGGCCTCCATTGTGGGTTGAATTTGTCCCCCAAAATTTTACTGAAATCCCTAACCCTTAGTGCTTTGAATGTAGCCTTATTTGGAGATGGACTCTTTACAGAGAAATCAAAATGAAGCTATTAGGCAGATCATAACATGAAATATAAGTGGGAGAGTGATCACCGAGACAGAAGAGTGGAGAGGGACAGAGAGAATGACTACCAGAGAGTTAAAGAGAAGCCAAGAACAGATCTTACATGTGTGGCCTCAGGAAGAGTCAATCTGCAGACACCTTGACTGCAGGCTTCCAAACTCCATGGACAGCCACTTTGTGCTATTAGAGCTGTTATCAGAGCTATTCTGTGCCATAGTCTTCTCCCTGCACAGCTTACTAACTGTGAATGGTGAGAACAGGGGCACCTGTCGTGTGGCCTTTGGGGTTGGTAAGCCTGCCAGGTACCTGGGTGGTAAGGATGAAATTTCACCGTGTACAATCTCATTCTTCAGCTTGCTGGGAAATGCTTCTGAGAGTATTTCTATACACCTGGAGGTTTAAATGTGACTGAAAAGATAACCATAGGTGCTCATAAAAAGTGGATGTAATATAACATACTCTTGCTGAGGTCCCGGTAACGCCCATCATTTCAGAGAATTCACACACATATGTATAGGTGCACATACACACGCAACTCATACAGACACACAACTCATGTATACATGCACACATGACACAACTCGGCATCTGCACATATTCATAGAAATTACTTAAATTACAGATGCACTCAGCTATCTGCCTAAGACCCTAGGACAGACCACTTGTTTGTAAGAATTGTAAGGATAATGTTCTAAGTGCCAGCTATTCTCCATCTTTCTCGACTAAAAGGAAAAAGCACGGGTTGACTGCTCTGGAAAATTTAGGACACAGCGGCACAGGCGGCGCTGGGGATGTGGACGCTGCGGGTGGTTGCTTTATTGCTCTGCGTGAATGCATCCGGGCTGCCTCTCTCTTGTCTTCTTCATTTGTCTCTTCTCCATCTCTTTCCCCCTCTGTCACTCCATCCTCTAAGTTGTCTTTTTCTTTTTCTGCCTGTCAAGCTCCCGGACGCGCGTCCCCGGTGGGTGTGCGCACGACACACAGGCCGCCGACCGATGCGCGCATACAGGGCTGCGGGGCGGCGGTGCCCGCGAAGCCGTGAATCCCGAGCGAGCGCGGCGCGCTCTCCTGAGTGGGCGAACTGCGCTCTGGGAAGCAGAAGCTACATGTTTCGACAGGCTGGGGTGACGCAGCCACCTCGTTGCCAGCCTCTGCCACTGGGCCTGCAAGGACAACAGAGGGCGCTGTGGGCGCTGAGGACTGTACCATGCTGCCTGGTCCAGGAGCCCAAGCACTTCTACAGCCGCCCCAGGACTCGACTTCTGAGAGCTCCTGAACAGGCTTTCAAGGCCAGGCTCACTTCTCCCTGCACCCCGAAACCATCCAGCCCCACCCCGGGGTAACCCCCTTCAGGATCTCCTCCCAAAGCCAAGCAAGAACTTGACACCCTTTCTTCTGGCCCTACTACTTGAACCTGATTTCACCGAGGTGCTTCTGGATGTGCCCCAGGCCAAAGTGTGTCTACCCTGGATGCAGGAGTAGTGGTGGATAGCGGAGGGGAGAAGACTGCTGGGATTGTCAGGGAAGGAAACCTGCCTTTCTGTACTTACGGTGGGCATGGGGAGAGTTTGCTTGTGACCCACGCGGCCCGGCAGGCTGGCTGGGAAGTGGCTCTCCTCTACGCCTGAGGAAAGAGGCCAAGGCCACCAAGAAACAGCAGAAGATGGCACAGAGGCAGATTCCCAGGGTGCAGTAGAGAGTCAGCTGATCACTGTTTAGCCTCAATCCTGTGGGTATTTCAGGACAGACAAGAACGTGAGTTGAAGGAGGACACCTACTTCGCAGTGCCCCCTTCTCAAAAGGTGCCATATTTAGGTCTATAGCTACATGTACCCTCTCCCATTTCAGGACTAAGTGCCCTCCCTACCATGGACTTTCTTTTTACCTCTTTAGGCCCAAACAATCCACACAGCCATTCCCAGGCCTGCCTCACTGGTGAGGACATAGGATTCCTTCCTGGCCCCAAGACACTGCTATGTTTTCTGAGTCCTGAGGGCATTGGCCCCTTTAAGCTCCAACTGATGGCACCTTTTCCCAAGACCTTAAGGCTGGGCACCTCTGGAGCTGGCCCATTCTGTTTTCTCCACATGCTTTGGAGGTGGACAAACCCAGGGATGAATGGATGCTGCACGCTTGTTTGCAAGGATGGTAGTCCCGGGAGGATGACTCCAACAAGCATCCGGTCTCCTGGGTGAGCTTAGACTTTGAAATCAGGGAGATGACTGAGGAGTCTGGACCCATGCATGAAGCAGAGGGGCCATAGTTCACTTTACAGCTTGAGACTTGAACCTTGGGCTTTGATGAAGTACTGAGACCTTGTCTCAGTCCAAAGCTCTCTGCTCCTGACATTTCTTCTCCCAAACTATCTTATGGGCCTTGTAATGCAGGCACTAAGGCATACTCTGTGCTAGTGAAGTGAGGGATCACTCCCTTGAAGGAGGAAATGGAAGTAATAAACTTATAAAGGATTTATCAATAAACTTTCTCAGAAAACACTGTTATACAAAAGTAGCTAGAGGGGACAACTCTGGTTGACAGTGCTAACTCATCCCTTTCTCAGGAAGAGCAGAAGTCTGCTGGCAGGATGACCCCAGTTACAGCTGCCTGAGGAAAGCAGCACTGCTCTTTCTCTGGAAAATGATGACAGCGTTTGTCCAAACAACCAAGTCTTGGAATTTCTGTCTCTGTAGAACAACATATAATTGGTGTAACTTAGGGCCTGAGCCTATATAAACTGAGGGTATTTCTGTCCAGGGTCAGTTCCCTTGTGTGCTTTAGCCAGAACTAGTCACAGTCAAGAGCTTTTCCTTAAATTCTTAGACGTGTTTTCTCACTGGGAAAACACAGCAATTCTACAAGAGCTCAGCGTGTTCTGGTGCCGGGTGCCTTTTGTACTAGACGTTCCTTAATTCTGTTTGCTGATGGGATGGAGGATGATGGGAGTGTGGGAGGGCTGTCAATACCTTTGCTTTAAAAACTGAGATCTAACTTGTAAACCACCACATTCACCACTTTAGTGAATTTTGAGTGTTTTTTTTTTTAAGCATACACATGAAGTTGCATTAGTATTTGCGTCCCCCAATTTAAGGCTATTTTTATCTCCAATGAAAAACTTCCCATCCCATTAATGGACCCTCCTCATCTTCTCTCACCTGGCCCTCAGTTACATTCATCTGTCCTCTGTCTCTATGGACTGACAGGCCCGTTCTGGACATTTTGTACCTCACCCTGATAGGGTGGAAACTATTCAGGATAGTGTCCATGAGATATTGCTGGATATTGTTTAAAATAAAAAGACCTGATGGGATACTATTTCTCTCTTAAGTTGTCAGTTGGATGCTGACTTTAAGAGACTTCTCTTAGTTTCCTGGCAGTCACTCCTTACACAAACTGGAGTCTGATGTAACAAACAGCTCAGATTCCTTATCGTTCTGCAGGGCTCTGGAGCATGGACCAGCTAGTTGTGATTACTATGCAAAACTTACGTTAATCATGACGCTTAGAGATTCTCCTCATTAACTTGGCCTCTTAACGCTCCCCCGTGAGGTTGTAATAGAGGAGACCTGATGGCTGACCTCTGAGCTTAAACATGGTCTCCTGCATGTGTGTACATCCTACACTGGGCAATGGTAACAAATAGACCAGGAGTCTCGCCGGTGCTTACGCAGAACCTGCCACGTGCTCTTTGGTCTGTGTACTTCTTCTAATAAGGGCAAAACTATCCAACTATTTTAACTACACCCTCGATAAGAAGTATAATACACCAGCAGTCTCACTTGCTGTGTGTGCAGCTGCTCGCTCTATCACACACGTGCTCTAAGAACGCACACTGACGTCGCTCAGCTGCCTAGTTCTCTGGATCTTTGCCACTATTGCTATCATAGCCCTTTTGATGGACCCTCCCCTGGGGGCCTTCAAATGCTGCCCATTCTACATCAGCTCTCTTGCCAGCTCATAAGCAGTCTGTCTCCAAGCTCCTAAGCATTTAGGGTGACCTCTGAGAAAGGGGAACAAGGGACTAGGAGTTAGACAGATTTCCCGGTAGAGAGACAGTTAAGGAAAGGGACCATGACTAGGTAATAAAGATGGCGAACTTCCAAGATGGCCAACTTCTTCCTCCGAGACAAAAGCCTAGCAGCTTAAAAACAAAGTTCTAATGAGTTTTTCTCAGTGGAGCCTCCTGCTGATGGACTGGCCTATGAGTTCAAGGCCAGATCAGGATATCACAGTTGTGAGCCAATCAGCTATCCTGGCCTTGTTCACATCTGTCCTAACCAGCCCTTGCTGGTCATGGTGACACACACCTTCAATCCCAGTACTCGAAAAGCAGAGGCAAGTAGTTCTCTGGGAGTTTGAGGTGTGCCCATCTACACAGCAGGTTCTAGGACAAGCAGGGCTACACACAAGTACCAAGTCTGAAAACAAAACCAACCAACCAACCAACCCTAAATTAGGAGGGAAAGGCCCTTCAAAGACTTAAAAAACAAAAAAACAAAATAAAACCCAAGCCTTGAAGAGAGACTGGGTTTTCTGAGGCTCCCAAGACCCCGCTGTACTTGGTAGAGGGTTTTTCTCTCTGTCCCTATTCTGAGTGAGTCTCCATCAGTCTCAAACTACTAACTAGTCAAGCATTTCCTGCCCCACTTCCGACCTGACTTGCCTCACCTTTCTAGTTTACCCACAAAGATAGTTTGTGGGGGGACCCTTGAAACAGTGAGGAGGGATTTCCTAAATGGGTTGTACCCCTGATCTTTCAGCAAGACATTTAAAACTGGCTCCTTGACATCTGCCCAAGGCATCTTGCCAGTCAGAAGTGGCCCAACCTCGCAAGGCCCATCTGCTTTCGTAGACTCCATCCTGTCAATTCCTTCCAACCTCACCAGTGCAACCTCCCCATCACCACCTTTGCTCCACAGGACTCTGAACCACTTCCTTACTGACCAGCCTCCTGAAACTACCCACCTCACTGGGTACCCAACTCCCTGCTTTCAATCTCTCTGAATCCTCTTCTGGTCCCCAATATTGCTGGGGACAAGGAGAAGGACCTGTCTTCCCTAGTCTAGGGAAATCCTTTCAAATCCTTATCATCCCTCCCCATTCAAACCGTGGCCTGTGGGCTCCTAGACCTGACCCCCCCACACACACACACATGCACCTTACCAGTGTTCCCTCAAACCAATACTTTTTGAGTAGCTCAAGGAAATAATTATTAAAATAAGTCTATTTCTCCTAGTCAGCCTGCAGCCTTTCACTCCATGCATCCCACTGCCTGGGACACCTCCTTGTGGCAATGTCTGTCAGAACTCAAAGTGCCCTGCAAAGGGGAAACCACACCAGATAATCATTTTAAACATCATTCCCTGTCTTCACACAGGACTCTTCGGGGGTTGCAGGACAAACGTCTCTGTATGCTTGCCCAGTAGCTGGATTGGACCTATGCTCTTACCTTTTTGTCTCCACCATTCTCCTTACCCCCCCCACAAAGCTCCGAGTCCCTATCTCTACACTCACATCAAGAAGAGCAAAACAGAGCATCAGACACACCCCTCTTCCTGTGTGCTGAGCATTCCTCCAGGACTACAAAGGAAGACTTCAGGAAATGAGTTTCTTTACATCAGTCAATCTCTCTGTCTCAGCAGCTCTCGGAGAGCCTCAGTTCCAGAATAGCTGCACACCTTTCAGGCCCACCTTCAGGAACACCACTGCTTCCATACCAACAGATCAAAACTGGTTCAAGACCAGGCACAGAGAATTCAGCAAAAGCCTCTTCTGGATGGGGTCCAGGTTGCCGCCCATCCTGGCTCTCCCCTTACTCACCCCCTTCCTCCTTACCACCCTCATATGGTCTGTTTATCCTGTCTTTTGAACTCTTTACAGGGGTTCTTCCTGAACTGTCTCACTGCTTTACCCCAGTCCACCACACCAAGATGAAGTAAAGACAGAGCTTCTTCTAGAGTCACTCCAGACTTGAGAACCCCAAAACAGTGTCTCCCTCGCTCCCAGCAGAAAGTAGCCAGATAGGAAATGGCACCCCCATCTCTTATGTGTAAAGGGTCTTGGATTAAAGGAAATTCACCCCCAACACAAAACCAATGCCCTAAAATAAGCCCAAGGTCCCAGGAAATCTGCCACCCATGGAATTCCCAGAAAGTGGTTAGTCCCCTGGAAGGTCAGAGTAAAGCAACTGACCTATCTTCCATCCTGCATTCCAAGAATCAGATCACAGAGAAAAGCAGCTCATTTCCTCATTCTGCTGCTGACAAGACCTTCCCCTCTTCCCTCTCTACTCTTAGCTTTACCAGCCCCAAAACATGCAATTTGCATTGCTCTGCAAGTTCAAGTGCTATGCCCCTGGGTCTTGGGGCCTCGTCTCTCAGACCAACAGATGTCAGCTTTTACCATGGAGGTTGGTCTGAATTTCCATCCTTCCTTTCATTCTTTCTTTCTTTCCTTTTTTTTTTTCATTTTCCTCTGATTGTTTGATTCTTACACGTACCACAAAGTTTGCCACCCACATCAAGCCCTATGGAATCATTCTCTTTAACTCTGTTCTGGGCTGGTCACTGTTTTATCCCATGGAATAAGATGCTCAGAGAAGCTATGTAAAAAGGGACAGCCTTGTGCGGCTGGCTAGGCCATGACCATGTATTGCATATCTCAAAAGCTAAAGGAGTGTGTGTGTGGCTCATCAGCCGACTTCTTGACCCAGGAGGGTCCAGGTCTAGTCCCAGCACTGCAGAATATCAAGGGGAAATTTTAAACAGATTTGAATATTTTCACTACAAAGAAATGGTTAAGCGTTTGAGGTAATAGTGTACAACATACGGATGTGACAAACTGTCCCGTAGACTTCTGAAATTTTCATCTAAACAAATTTTTCTACCCGGAGTAACCTCCCTGGTTTCTGGATATTTGCCTAGAGTCTGGGCCTCTTGAACTAAGGACACTTGTTATTGCAGCCCAATCGCTACCCAGGCTCTTACCCATCCCGACCTTCAGATGTCTTAGGCACTGGCCTGGGGTCACTTACCTGGACCATGCTCTGATCCCTGGAGCCTTCCTGAGTTATCTGGCCTGGCTTCCACCTCCCCAGCCTGTGGTCTCCTGAGCTCAGGTTGGAGGTTCACCTGGCTTCTGGGCCATTTCTCACAGAAGTGTGCACACTGCTGAGGGTGCTGTGAGCAGGTAGAGTCACAGTTGACACAGGCCCCCAGGAGTTGGTCGTAGTACTTTCCGTGCTCTTTTCGGCAACTGATAAATTCTGTAGGATAGAAAAAAAATGCTTCTGGGAGTTCTGGACTTAGAGGAACTTGGGGTCTGACCCTAGACTCTGTCAAAGCAAAGAAACAAAAACAAACCAATCCGTAGTTCATTGTGAAGACAGCAATTCCAGAATGGTTGTCCTCTGGGTGTCCTGTGGCATATCACATTCTGATAGCTATACCTATATTTAATCTATATCTGTACCTATACCTATCTATAGATATGCATCTTCCTGCACCTAGTTCAAGATGTTTCTGAGGGTGTTGTTTTTTTCTTCTTTGACTCATTAATTCTTCACACTTCTTCATTTCCAAATATGGTCGTTTTCTACATCTATTTACAAATTTAAAGGTTTATTTCTTTTATTTTATGTGCATGAGTGCTTTGCCTGCATATATGTATGTACACTACATCCATGCCTGTGCCTGTGGCGTTCAGATGACAGCATGGATCTGAACTGAAGTTTGGGATGGTCGGAAGCCACCATGCAGTTGTTAGGGATAGAACTGGATTCTCTGTAAAATTAGCAAAGCTCCTAACCACTGAGCTGTCTGTCTAGCCCCCTCTACATATCTTTTAAATTAATACCTAGATTGCTGCATTGTCATATAAAATGTTTGCTTGCATTTTCAAATTTCCTGAAGGAGAAACACACTTCAAGTTAGTGGAAGGAATAGAAGAGAAAAAGCCAGAACCTTCCTTGAAGAGTTGGGGAGGGAGCTGGGAAAGGCCATGATGATGTGTTGGAGCCACAGCAGCCTGCACAGGTATCGATGGCAAGCAGAAGCATGATCCCAAGGGTCCCAGCTGGTGACTAGTACATGGGAAGCTAACCTCCTGGGTGAGTTAATCCATCCACAGCTTCACAGCCAGAAAGGCTACAAGGACATAGTCCACCTGGGGAAAGTCCACTGGGAAAGGGAGGCACTACCCACTCAGTCTCCAATAAGCTACCTTCACCAGTGCCAAGATAGAGCCATGTGGCCATGAATTGAGACCCATCCCCCCAAACCATGAGCTTTCTCTTTTAAGACTAATGGAGTCTTAAATTTATTTAAAATGTATAAGCGCAGAAGAGATGGCTCAGTGGGTAAAGGTATTTATTTGCTACCAAGACTGATAACCCCCCAAGTTTGGGTCCCAGGACCATGAGCTAGAAGGAGAGAACTGACTACTGAAAGTATCTTCTGACTTACACACACACACACACACACCACACACACACCACCATGCACGGCTATAAGTATACATAAAAATACATTTTAAAACTGAGAGATAATAAATGTTTGAAAAATGCACAAGTGAAAAAGCTAGATTGGAAATGAAAAGGCAGAGTTTTAACAATTTCTAAAGACATGAGTGCGGGTGTGCTGAGCTCTCCTGTGTCCGTGGGAGTGCAACAGGAGAGCTGGGAGTTGGTACATGCCTGGAATCCCAGTCCTTGGGATGCTGATGCTGAAGAATCTCAAGTTCAAAGCTAGCCTGAGTCACATAGTAAGACCAATCCAAAAAGGATAAGAGAAACAGAGAGAGAGAGAGAGAGACAGAGAGAGAGAGAGAGAGAGAGAAGAGACAGAGACAGGACAGAGACAGAGACAGACAGATCTAAAAACATTGTATGTATGTATTGATTAACAAAGAACAATTTTTAAAATTTTTTTAAGGATGAGATATTGATGGAGGTCATGTGGTGAGGTCTAACTCCGTTTTGTAGTCACAGAAGCCCTCCAGGACAGTGATAAGAGGCACTGAAGGCTGGATGAGAGAGGATTAGGGAGAGGCACTTCAGGCAGGGAAGCAGGCAATTGGAAGTCAGGAAAGAACAGCTGAAAGGCTGAGGGAAGGAGACCACCTGCATATATCATTCCTTCACCTGGCTTCAGAAAAGCCAGGGGGGTTCTGGGGGGATGTGAGGGAATAGCTCAGCTGTCCCCTGGCCTTAGATGCTAGAACTTACTACAGAAGTCTGTGCAGGAGCGCTGGCTCCTCTGGCTGCAGGTCAGTGCACAGGAGACACAGGTTTTCCTTGAGGAGTCCCAGTACTGCTCTTTGGGGCAGAATGCCATAGCCAAGCCCGGCCACCAATCCTGTGGATAGAGAGATGGAGAATTAGGACAGCAGATGGGAAAATGCTCTCCTGTCCCATTCTGAGATGTTCTCTGTCTCAGCAGGCAGAGCTGGCGTTCAACCACAGCTGAGGTCAGGGGTGACTTCTTCACTCTTTAAGCCTCAGTTTCTCATTTGTAAAGTGGTTTCTCTTATGATCCCTCCCTAATATTGTTGTACCCTGTGTGCCCCCACATTGTCCTCCATGTGGGTCTCCTCCCCAGAGTCTCTGCTTACTTCTCCCTCATCCTTGACATCTGTCTGCGCCTCATTACCCATGGAGGACTGTGGGAAAGAGGGCTGTAAAGAAGGATTTGTGTTTAGACAACCTGGCACTGATACAGATATCCAGCATGGACGAGCTGGCTGATGTCAGACAGCAGAGGGTTATGAGCCAGCACAAAATGGCCGACACTAGATGTCTGGGGAACCCAAAAGCAAACAGTGATGTCATCTATCCTCTAGCTGTCCTTGACAGAATGGTATTCTTGTGTGACTCTACAAATATGGCCTTGAGGTCAGAGGCAAGGGCTTTAGCCTTCCCCTTGGTCAGCTTGTCTGCCTATAGACCCTAGATGCCTATGAGGCCTGTGTGCTTGTCTGCATGTGTGTAGGCGTGTGCCTAGGTACCTACCATTGTCTGCCTAACAGTCTGTGTGGAGGCCTTTGTCCAGTGTGAATAAAGTATCCTTTAAAAAAGATTTATTTGTTTTAATTTTATGTGTTTGTGTGTATATGTATGTATATATATATATATCACATACATGCCTGGTGTCTGTGGATGCCAGGAGAGGGTGTTGGGTCTGCTGGAACTGGAGTTATAGGCAATTGTATGCTGCTTTATGCTTGACACTTGAGTCCTCTGCAAAAGCAGCAAGTGCTCTTAACCACTGAGCCAGTCCAGTATTATGCCCCATCTGTCCAAGGCTCCTTCATCTCTTCAATCTCCTAGTCCCATGTGACCCTCCTCTTTTCATGGCATCAGAACAGGGACCTGGATGGGACCCTACCATCCCCATGCCCAGGAACCCCTTCTGTACACAGAACCCTTGCTCCTCACTGTGTGGCCTTGGCATTCATAAGGGTAGCTGCTTCCCATCATTGTTTAAATTCACCACATGATGACTAGGGAGTGGCACTAGTAGGAGGTGTGGCCTTGTTGGAGTAGATGTGGGCATGGACTTTAATATACCCATCCTAGCTGACTGGAAGCTAGTCTTCCACTAGGAGCCTTCAGATGAAGATGTAGAACTCTTAGATCTTACTGCACCATGCCTGCCTTGATGCCATCATGTTCCCATCTTAATGACAATAGATTGAACCTCTGAACCTGTAAGCCAGCCCCAATTAAATGTTATCCTTATAAGAGTTGCCTTGGTCATGGTGTCTCTTCACAGCAGTAAAACCCTAACTAAGACACACCACAAGCATCATTTGGAAAGGTCTGGTCATAACTTTCTGTCCAGTGCTGGCTCCTCAGGACTTAGCAGGTGCTCACTAAAAGAACTAACATGTTCAAAAGCAGACCTGGCCAGTGCCAAGCCTACAGCAGGCACTCAGTGTAGAGTTCTTCCCCTTTCTTGCTCACTGATACATGAAACATTATAACAATGCTTAGTATAAAGCCCATGTCTTTTACCAGAGTAAAAGACACTGTTACAGTCCACACCAAGACTGAGCTCACTTCCTGTACCTAGTGACTCCCTGGAGCTACTTCCCATCAGCAAAGTGAATATTCTGACTTGTCGCTGTGGTTGGCAGACCCTATCTGGCATGTTATATGATCTGTGTCTCCTCAGAGCTACATTGCAGCAGTCTGCTTTGTCACTGTGATGCCTTCACTCTGACTCTGTGTTGTTGGTTGTGGCCACAGCTTCTCCTGAAGTACTCTTCACGGTGTTTGTTTACTCTTCAAGGAGAGGAAGCTGAGCAGAGCCCCATGCTTCTGTCTAACTGACAGGAAGCATACAGCCCCCGCAGAAGTCCTCAGAAGCAGAGGGTAGTGACAGCAGCGGCCGGCGGTAGCAGCACCCTGGATGTTGGCAGACCCAGGGGCAGCACTAGGTCCTTCCTGGCACTGGGAGTGAGGAGAATCTGTCTGCCCTGACTCCCTTCCTCTAGCCTTCACCTAAGCAGAACTTGTCAAGTCTATACAATTTATTCCCTCCACTCTGTGGCTGGCTAAAGGTTAACAAACATGGTGAGGAGAAATGGACTGTGGGGAGATGCTGAAAGGTACCCTCTGTGGGAAATTCTCCCCAACAGTGGCCAGAATCATGACCAATCAATCACACAGGAACAAAGCAACTCTGGGGTCACTGTGAGGCAGAGCAACACCAGTCACTGTGAGACAGAGGGATGCCTGGCCAGAGTGGAGCAGAGTAATGCCAGCTCACAATGGGCAGATACCCAGTCACACTGCAGGGAGATGACTCCTAGTCACAGTGCTGGTATCACTGAGGCAGGCAAACACAGGGATAGTGATAGTTTAACGGTATAGACTATACCTTGTATCAGTTATGTAAGCCTGGCTCCTGGCTCCCTTCCCTGCACATACCATACACCCACCCCTCTTCAAACAATGCACCTACCAACCTCAGATTCCCATGCTTTGTGGAGCTACACATCTCTCTGAATGAGATAAGTTGTTCTGCCCCTAGTAACCATCAAATTTGTTTTTATTCAAACATATCCCTAATATACCAATGGGAAGAATAGAAAGGCCAATCCAACTTGAACTAGTTTGAGGTGCCTATGTGGTAAGACAAAACTGTGTCCTCAGGCCAGGAACTTTTAGGGAGAACCTACTATTTACCAACTTATGCATATGCATAATCAGGCATGCAAATGACTAAAATCAGATGCATTATGGGAAAAGATATGTGCAATAGAAAAAAAATGGCTGTATGACTATAAATCAAACCTAGGACCTAGACCCTAAGCTACCAAATTCTCCTTCTCTTGAACCCCATAAAGGAAAGATCCAAATGGTAACAGGGCCTGAGTACCTTCTTTCTGGTGGCCCCTACTCCTTTGCAGTGTCCTCTGATCATTTCTATTGCATTTTGTAACATTTTCTTGCTACTTTGTAGTCTGTATGTGTTTTTGTTTCATTCTTGAATAAATACCAAGAGTTTGCATACAATTAGTGCAGACAGCCACCCCAAACCCTGGTTATAAAACCAGAGCAAAGAGGGCCAACAAGAGCTAATATTCAGACTTCTAGGAACTGAAGTGTCTCACTATTAAAACACAACACAACAAAACAACAAACAAAAAGCAAAAGAGCACAACAACAAAACCCTTCAGTTCATTAAAAGTATGCAAAAGACTCTAGCAGACAATTCTTAAGAGAGACAGAAATTGCTCACAGGCATCAGAGAAGATATCACGGCTTGACAGCCATGGCTCATCAGAAAGCCGCAGCTGGCTCTGCAACCGTGGTTAGAATGGCTGCTATTAATGGCCAGACGGTGGAAAAAAAGAATGTTCACACATTGCTGGTGTAACAATTATGGAAGTTTCTTTAAAAAATAAAAGTAGAATCAGCGCATGGTCTAGCAATTCCATCAGTGGATACTGTGGTGGTTTGGATGAGAATGGCCCCACAGCCTCATATGTTTGAAGACTTGGTCCCTAGTTGGTGTCCCCTTGTTGGAGGAGGTGTGGTCTTGCTGGAGGAGGTGTGTCACTGTGGGCCACACCATTCCTGGTGTTTCTCTTTGCCTCTCTCTGCTTAGTTTATGGGGATAAAAAGGTACTGCTCCAGCACCATACCCGCCTGCCTGCTGCCATGCTTCCCACCATGATGATTACGGACTCAAACTCTCTGGAAACAGGAGCCCCCAGATTAAACACTTTTATAATCTTTCTTGGTCAGGTGTAACTGGAACAGGTATTTATCCAAAAGTAATGAAATTAGAAGATTAAGGCATAGCTTTACTGCATGATTATTATAGCTTATCATGATCATCGAGATTTAGAATTAACCTAAATGGTCAACAATCAATGAATGTATAAGGAAAATGTGATATCTATATGATGGAATATTACTCAGTCGTGTAAAGGATGAAATTCTGTTTTGTTTGAGCAACATAAATAGATTCAGAAGGCATTATTGTAATCAAAATAAGCCAAACGCATAAAAGCGAAAGTTATGTGATCTCATTTTGGGTGATCAGTAATGTCAAGTTATAACAGCAGAGAGAGCAGTGGTTGCCGCAGCTGGGAAAAACCGCTGGACAGAGCGATGTTATAAGAAGATGAGAGAAAGTGTTTATGTTCTGTTGCTCAGCAAGGAATCTACAGTTAATGATAATGTCTATCTTAAAATCGCTGGAAGAAGGGTTCTTAGCTCTCACCACACACACACACACACACACACACACACAACAACAAACATCAGGTGGTAGATAAGCTGGTCACCCCAGTGTCATCGTTACACAATGTAGATACATGTTGAAAAGTC
Source organism: Mastomys natalensis (assembly GCA_021653895.1). NCBI lineage: Eukaryota > Metazoa > Chordata > Mammalia > Rodentia > Muridae > Mastomys > Mastomys natalensis. The sequence continues at coordinate 135,679 of JAJTUV010001788.1, forward strand.
ACTGCATCCATAAATATGTACAACTGTTAGGCACTGACTTAAATTTTTTAAAAGAAACAAAGACCCAAAACTTTCTAGATCTGAAAAAGATAGGAATATTCGCATGAGAAGCTCAAGTTCCAAGTAGGAAAGCCTCAAATAAGCCAGGCCTGCGGCCCCAGGCCTGTGACTCCAACCACCTGGGATAGACTGGGGCAGAACTACTCAAGACTATCTCAAAACTGAAAGCAGTAAATAAAATAAACACTTAAAAGGGGGAATACAGCTCAGTGCTAGAGTGTTTACTTAATGTCTCTGAGATCCCAGGATCAATATCTAGAGTAAAGAGAGAGAAAGTAGGGGAAGGTGGGAAGAGGAAAGGGGTGAGAGGAGGGGGAGTGAGAGGAGTAGGGGTAAGAGGAGGATGGGGTGAGAGGAGGGAGAGAGGAAGAAAGGAAGGAAAAACCCTCAAACTTGTGCCATGATACATTACAGTAAAATGATAGAACCCAAGGGTAAAGAAAATTATTAAAGTAGCAAGCAAAAGTGCCTTGTGAACTGGGGAGGTGGACCAGCAGGTAAGGCCCCGACAGCCTCAGTTTGACTCCTGGGATCCCCATAGAGGTGAAAGAGGAGAATTGAATCTGGCAAATTGTCCTCTGACCTCCACATACCTGCTATGGCACAGGGTTCCCACCAACACACACACACAACACACACACACACACACACACACACACACACACACTCTGCCTCTCTTTCATACACACATACCCACATTGTCATTATAAAGAAAAGAAGAAGAGGAGGAAGAGGAAAATGAGAGGAGGAGAAGAAGACAACTTGTTATGTACAAAGGACCCTCTGGAAAGTTAATGGAGAGAGAGATGGGATGACAGCTCTAAAGGCCTGGAAGAAAGCTGTCAGCCATAAGTTATGTCCTGGGCAAAACTGCCTGTCAATAATGAAGGAGAAATGATGACATTTCTAAAGGAACAAAAAGACGGAGCATATTGCTGATACCAAAGGCTGCCAAGAATCCTTTGTGTGGAAACGGAAGTCACTAGACAGAGCCCAGAAAGGATAGGAAACACTAATTAAGGTCCCTGCTTGGGAAAACATTAGTTTTTACTTTGTTTTCTTTTTATGTATATGACCTTTTGCCTGTATGTATGTCTATATACCATGACTCACTTGGTGTCTGCGGAGCCCCTGGAACTGTAGTTATCAAAAGCTATGAGTTGCCACGTGAGTTCTGGGAATCGAACCCAGGTCTTCTGGAAGAGCAGCTAGTGTTCCTAACTGCTGAGCCATATCTCCAGCCTCTGTTTTATTTTATTTTTTGGGACAAGTCTCTTTATGTAGGTCTAGTTGGCCTGGAACTCTCTATGTAGGTCAGATTGACCTCAAACTCAAGGTCTCTACCTCCTGAGTGTTGGGATTAAAGGCATGCACCAGTCGCCATATCTGGGTATTTAATCAATCAGTCAATTAATGTGTGCATGTGTGTGTATGTGTATGTTTGTGCATATATATATGTGTGTGTGTGTGTATATACATGTGTGTGTATGTGTATTGTGTGTGTATGCATGTGTGTAGATATGTGTGTGTGTATATACCCTTGTGTGTATACTTGGGTACATGTGGTACTGGGTACTGAACCTAGAACTTTCCGGTGAGTGCTAGCCCCAGCTCTTCGTTGTATTTTGAGACAAGGCCTTGTTAAGTTGACCAAGGTTGATCTTGAACTTCCTTTCTAGCCAAGGTAGGGCCTTGAACTTGGGATCTTCCTGCTTCAGCTTCTTGGGTACCTGGGTTCATGAGCCTCTACCACCAGTCCAGCCAAGATAAACTTGAATTATTGTATACTTGTTATGAGTTGAAATTCCTATTTCACCACATAATTTAATAAACACTACATAAAACAATTATTAAAAACATATGTTAATTATCATTCATGTTCAAAGAGAAAACATGCAGCAATGTTTTCATAAACAACATAAAAGGGGCTGAGATTTTTAGGAACTGTGTTTTGCAAATTAATGAAACTAAGTAGATATTCAAATTAAGATACTTTAGGATCAAGTTGTTAATTGTACACTTTTAAGATAATCACTAAGAAAATAAATTTAAAGTCTGCAGAAGAGAGGGAGAGGCAGTGGCCTGACTCACTGGGTTCAGGTGCCTGCTACCCATCCTGCCAACCTGAGTTCAGTCACCTGAACCCATGCAGTAAAAGGAGAAAACTGAGGTGTCTTTTGACCTCCACTCACTCACACACATTCATGCACAAAATAAAGAAAATGAAAGCAATATATAAAGAGCAGAAATAATTTTTTTTTTTTTTTTGGTTTTTCTAGACAGGGTTTCTCTGTATAGCCCTGGCTGTCCTGAAACTCACTCTGTAGACCAGGCTGGCCCCAAACTCAGAAATCTGCCTGTCTCTGCCTTCCAAGTGCTGGGATTAAAGGCGTGCGCCACCACCGCCCGGCTAGCAGAAATAAATCTTTATCAGAAAAAATATTAAATATAAATTATCTGAACTCTCTGTTTAGAGGAAGAAATGGGCAGATAGATATGCAAAAACCACAAGATTAATCTCTATGCTATTTATAGAATATTTGTTTTTGTTTGTGGTGTTACAGGTGGAGCCCACGGACTACAGCTTGCTAGACAGTTTCCACTTCTTAACCACGCCCCAACTCCAACACTTAGATCAAAGGACATAGAAGATGTAAAAACAAAATTATGGAGCAAGATATTTCATGCATCACCAGACTGTGTTGGCCCATGCCTTTAATTCCAGTACTCGGGAGGCAGTGGCAGCAGATCTTTGTGAGTTCAAGGACAGCCTGGCCATAGAGCGAGTTCTAGGACATCTAGGGCTAAACAGAGAAACCCTGTCTTGAAAAGTAAAAACAAAGGGAAAAAAGGCAAATCGTGCCCAAAGAGCAAATTTACAACTAGTGTCAGATGAAATACATCTTATGTCAAAGCCCCAAAGAGATATTAAAAGAAATAAAAATCATAGACCAACATTCCTTACGAATACAAAGACAAGCTCCTCAACAAAATGTCAGCACATGAACCTCACTGCATATTATTTGCCATGATCAAAGGGGGATTGTGGTTAGGCTGCTGCAAGGATTCTGTTCTACAAAGAGTCATCACTTCTCTGTACAACACTGAAAGAATTAAAAAGGAAAATACACAGTCCTCCCAATAGATACAGAAAAGCCTTTACAAAAGTCAACACCTTTTCATGGTAAACAAACCAACACAAAACTTGTGGCTGATTCCCGACTCTCAGTCCCCGGTCCTGTGGCATTTCCTTTTAGGGTCAAGCAGCCTCTGGTCAATGCCTCATCTAATTCTCTGAGAAACTATGTATCAGCATCCTTGTGAACATATATCTGTGAACATGGTTACTGCATACACATGAAATTAGAAAAAGGTCTGGCCCAAACCTGGCACTTAGGCAAGATGATAATGATAGTGATCATGGTGATAGATAGATAGTATAGATAGATAATGATAGATAGATAGATAGATAGATGTATCCAAACTGGAAAGAAGAATGTTAAGTCCACCTCTGTCCACAGATGACATGATCTTATACTAAAACGGACCACAAAACTACAAGAGCTCATAAAAACATAGTTACAGGATAAAAATATTAGCAACCAAAAGCCATTGAACTCTCAAGGCTTACCAGGAACAATCCTCAAGAAAATCGAGGAACAATTTAACGTATAATAAAAAAAGAAGTAAAATACTTAGTAAAGTTAGCCAATGAGGTGAAAGAAGTATATGCCAAAAACTATAGAATATTGTGGAAAAAAATTGCCTAAATAAGTCAAAAGATACCCTAGTCATAGACTAGAAGACTTAAGAAGTCAAAACGGCCCAAAGCAATCAACCAATCATACAATTTATAACAGAATCCTAATGACTTGTTAAAAAACATAAATAGGAAAAGCTATCCTTAAAATTCAAATGGAATTGCAAGGAACTAAGAAGAATAATCTTTAAAAGAAGGGTGAAGTTGGGGGCTCACACTTCCTGGTTCTGAAACAGGCAGAGCTGCTGCAGTCTGCAGTGTGGTACCAGCCAGAGCAGCTAGATAGGGAAGGCAAGCAAGCCTTTGCCTGTATGAGCAGACAGTCTCCTTACAGGCATACCATGAGCATCCAATGGGGCAAAAGTCAGTCTTTTCAATGAGTAGCTGATATCATTTAAATTAGGGTGCCATACATTTAAGATGTTATATCAGTGTTGAAGGAATGCTGGATAGACACGTACAAAAGAACAGTTAAGTCCTTTCCCAATACCGTTAAAAAAAAAATAACTCGAAGAGCAAGATGTGGTGACCCATCTCTTTAATCCCAGCAGAGGCAGGCAGAACTCTGTGAGTTTAAAGTCAGCCTGGTCTACAAAGGGAGTTTCAGGATAGTCAGAACTGTTACACAGAGAAATCCTGTCTCTAAAAAAAACAATAAAGTAAACAAACAAATATTGATCAAAGACTTAAAAGCCTTTAAAACTAAAAATTGGGCTAAAGAGTTGAATAGACATTTCCCCAAAAATATGCAATGAACAAACAAACAGGGAAAGGCACCCAGTTCAACAGGGCGCGAAAACAAATCAGCAAGAGGCCACATCCCTGGCTAGGATTAGGCAATGTTGTGGCCACTTTGTCAAGTCGCTGGCAACAGAGTCACCATGGGAGACAACAATTCCACAACGAGGTAGCTGTCTAGCCCAAAGAATGAAAACATACTGCCCAAAATAAAAACATTCTCACGAAAGCATTGTTCTCAGTCCCCAGAGAGTGGTAACCACCCAAATGCTGGTCAGCTGATGAATGAATAAAAAACAGTCTATCCCTAAAATGCGATATTACTTAGTTATGAGCATGTAGTACTGGTCATGCTACAACATGGGTGACCTGTGAAAACATGTGAAGCAATAGGGAACACGGAATCACAGCACACACCCAGGGTGATGCTGCTGGTACAAAATATCCAAAAAAAAAAAAAAAAAAAAAAACCCTCAAACCTCTAGAGATGGGAGATGGAATAGCTGTAGTTTGAGGCTGGGTTGGGAGAAATGAAGATTTAAGAGGGTTTCTTTTGGGATATTGGAAACATCCTAAAATTAGGTTGTGGTGATAGCTACACAATTGTGATTATACTAAAAACTGGAAACTCCTTTAAGTGGAGCTCCTGCCATCCCTGTGGAGTGAGTGAGACAGCAGGCCAGCTGGAGAGAGGCTCCATGACCCACCACAGCCACTGTGTCAGATCGAGAGACTGACCGGAAGAAGCTGTGTCCACCCTTCTTTCTCACCCACCAACCAGATCCATGTAAAGCCGAAGCCCTGCCTAGCACCTAGGATGTGCAGGGCCCCGGAGGGTGACAGCCACTGAGGCAGTAAGGAAGCTTGAGGAGACAGCTCGTTGGTGACTAGCAGGGAAGGAGAAATTCCTCTTGTAACCTAGGCTGGTGCACTGGGCTCAGATCAACACAGAGGCTCCCGCTGTACCCTGAAACCCAAGAGTCAGCGGGACCTCCAATTTCTAAAGGCCTCCTGACATGCTCAGTGAGACGGCAGGCGCTGCTCCATGGGAGACTGACGAGACCCAAACCACAGCTTTTTGCTATTAATCCGAATACTTGTGGGTTTTTCTTCTTTTTTATATAAAACAGTTTTCTATTCAAGTAAAACAAAATTGTTATGTGAAATATATTAGAGTGATTACTTTTATTTTCTATTATTATTATTATTACTTTATTATTATTGTTACTGCTACTACTACTACTATTACTATTACGGTTTTTGAGGCAGAGTCTCACTATGTCACCCTGGATGTCTGAAACTCACTCTGTAAACCAAGCTGGCCTCAAACTCACAGAGATCGGCTTACCTCTGCCTCCAAATGCTAGGACTAAAGGTGTGTGTCACTACACCTAGCCAGTGGTTTTCTATTTTTAATTTCATGTGTAACTGTTTTAGTTTTTATTGTTATAGAGAAACTATGGATAGAAAGAATATATACCTATTTCATGATAGTACAAATATAATAAATATTAAAATAATTATTTTAAATTATTTAAAATATTAAAATAAGTTGGAGGATTTTTGTTGTTGTTGTTTCTACCTGTTTTTAAATTCCCAGAACATTTGCTGGTGACTCTTCATGAAGGTCTGAAGGGTTGAAAGCAGGTTTGTGGTTTTGAGGTCCATTTTATAGGTGAAGAGACTTATCCAAGGCCAAGGGCCCGTGTGCAAACTATGAACAACAGTAACTTGAACTCTCTACCTGTCCCGGCTCTCACTCCAGCACTCAGAAGCTGCTGTGGGTTCTAGCACATTCTTCCTGATTCCTAATTCCTGGTCCCAGGTCCTCTGACATTTCCGTTTGGGTCAAGGTGGCCCCTGATCACTGCCTCTTGAAATTCGCTGTGCAATTTATTTGCATCTCTGGGACATGGTTGCTGGACAGAGATGGAAATCCTAGCAAAGGCCTGCCTGAGCCTAGCTTGGGGATGGGGATAGGTGGAGCTGCTGTGAGCCGTGGGTCCTGATGAGGAACCTCTGCCTTGGAGGAAACTCTTTAAACTACCCCCAGTGACACTATGGGATAAATGACGCTGATTCATCAGCAATAATCAGCAAGAGAAGTAAGAAGGCAGATAAGGACAGGTAGAGATTGAAAGACAGAACCATTTTCTCCTGCAGGCCATGAAGGACTGATTTGAATCTGTCCACCGCGGACACACACCGTCGGCACTTGATCAACGCTTATGCTTGCAGGCACTTTGCGGTATTAAGAGTTCTTAGAAATACATGACAGTTAAGTGGGGGCAGAGTTCTAAATGCTGAATCCTGAGGCATCTAAAATCTACCAGACACACTTCAAAATAATTCAGAGGCACAAGGAGAAAATCTGGAGCACATGGATAGAGAAAGACGGGTCCTGCCTGTTTGACTGACTCCATTCCCCCTAGCAGGCAAGACCTGACCCGGGAGGCCTCTTCCATGTGAGGACTGAAGCTGTCCCAAATCTGAGTAGCCTTAGCTTGTGTCTACGGTGGCACTGCTGGATCCCCAGCCCCTAGAGCACCCTCTTGGCCCTCACCACCATGGCTGGCTACTCACCACGCTCCTGTGCCAACGGCTCCAGCCTCCTGCCTGCCCTGGCCCACACCACTCATTACTCAGGGTGTTTATTATTAGCCTGAGATTTTGTTAGGCCTAGGCCACACTTCCTGGGTTTTCCCCTTCAACCTGGGGATGTAAATAAGCCACTCTGTTGACCTGCGCCTGCGCCTTAGTCCAGGGAGTACAGGTGAGCAACCTGTCCCTGTTGGCTTAGCAGTGGGGGCTTAGCCAGGTTGTGTTATGACAGGCTTGGACACTCCTAGATCTTCCCTGGCCCAGCTCTTGGGCCTGGCTCCTGTCCACTGCCCACTCTCCAGGGTAGGATGCCCAAACAGCTCTTGTTCTCACTACATATCCTCCCCTCTTCTTGGACCCATCACATCCTGTGTTGCTACCTGGTCAGTTCTTGCTGTCCCTTCTTCAATACTCAGCTGAAATGTCACCTCTCACAGGAAGCCATCTGTGTCTGCCCCAGGACATTTGGTGCCAGTGTTCTGTGCAGTCCCTGCAGATCTGGATTTTGCCTCAGGGTCTGATGCCTCGGTAAGGACTTATGTATAAAGTGACTCGTACCTCCATGACCTCATTTGAAAAGTGGACCCTTGAGTCACTGTGAGAATGACATGAGTTCACACGGTCACTTGATCATTCTTTGTCTGGTTTTTAGTTCTTTTGACACAGGTGTCACTAAGTTCTCCAGGACTGGCTTGAACTCAAGATCCCCCTGTCTCAGACTCCAGAGTGTTGGGATTTCAAGTGTGCCGCACAACACCTGGCCACCACAGGCTCATTCTTACAGCAAGTTCTCAGCACACGGTGACCGAAAACTCCATGTCCAATAAGTGACATGCAGAATCAGTGACACAGCCCTGATAACTCTGTGCTTCATCCTCATTTCTATAGACTCCCAGGCCTTCAGAGTCCTGCAGGGGTAAGAAAGCCCAACAACTGCACTCCCAAGCTCACTGTAGCACTGTTCACGGTAGCCCAGATATGGAGTCAATCTGCACGTCTTCAGTGGATGTGTGTAAACAATGGGATTCTCTTCATTCTCAAAAGAGAAGGAAATCCTGCCATTTGTGTGAACATCGATGTAACTGGAGAACTTCGTGGATAAAAAAAGAAGTCAGGCTGGATGTGGTGGCGCACGCCTTTAATCCCAGCATTTGAGAGACAGAGGCTGGCAGATCTCTGAGTTCTCAGCTAACCTGGTCTACAGAGCTAGTTCCAGGACAGCCTGGGTTACACAGAGAAACATTGCCTCAAACAAACAAACAAAAGAAAAAGAAGTCATGACCTAAAGCGAAGGGCCAACAGGTATGTGCACTGATGCTGCCCTTCAGATGACCGGGGTTCAATCCTCAACACCCACATGATGACTCACAAATATCTGTGACTTGGGTTCCAAGGGATCCAATGCCCTCTTCCAGCCTCCAGGGACCCCAGACATATGTGTGATGCACAGACACATATTCAGGCAAGACACCGTACACATAAAAAATTTTAAAATTGAAATCAATTGTTTAAATAGAAAGAAAAGGGAGTCAGTCACAGAAAGACAAAAGCTACATGCCCTCACTCCTATGTGGGACACAGAGATCTTATAACTGGGAAGAAAATTAGTCATCCAGTCATTGGAGGCTGTGGAGGGTGGGGACAAGTTGGTCAGAAGGTCCGAGCTTCAGCTAGGTAGTTCTGTGGTTCTGATGTACAAGAGGGTGACTATGGGTCATAGAAATATGTCATGTAGCTCAAAGCAGCTCCATAACTGCAGTGCAGCTCAGTGGTCAAGCATGGATGAGGTCCTGTGTTCATCCTTGGCACTGGAAAACAAAATGGCACATATCCTTAATCCCAGTGCTCAAGAGGCTAAAGTAAAGGGATCATGAGCTCCAGGTTAGCCTGGGCTATATAATGGAGAGTATGGGCTGGAGGAGAGAGAGACAATTTAGGAGCTGGAGGTAGGGGTGCATGGGTTCAATATCCAGCACAGAAGGGAGAAGGAATAGAGGGAAAGAGGGAGACAGTGAAGAAGGGAGAAAGGGGGAAAGGAAGAAGGAATGGAGGGGAGGTAGGAAGGAAGGGTGGGATGGAGGGAGGGAGAGTGGGAGAAAGGAAGGGAGGGAAACAGAAGGAAGGGTGGGAGGGAGGGAAGAAGGAAGGAAGGAAGAAAGGAAGGGAGAGTGGGAGGAAGGAATGAAGGAAGAAAGGAAAGAGAGGAAGGAAGGAAGAAAGGGAGGAAGGAAGGGAGGGAGGAAGGAAGGAAGGAAGGAAGGAAGGAAGGAAGGAAGGAAGGAAGGAAGAAGGAAGAAGAAAACTAAACTGTGACAACTCAATGTCATCCATCAGGTTCTAATTCTCTGAAGGATGATCCTGAGACAAGCTGCAGGTGAGCTAAGGAAACGTGAACATCCTTCTGATAGAGCTTCTGGCTGTCAGGACCATTTTAGGGGACCATCTACCCAATACTGTCCCCTGAAACCTAGAAGGTCCATTTGGAAGCTTGTCAGCGGCAACAGGAGGCCGACAGCAATGTGGCTGCCATCCACTGGACAGTGATTGCAAAGCCAGGATGCAGAGGTCAAAGGCAGCACCAGTACTGTGGAGGTGTGCAAGAGGCTGGGCTCAGTGAAGTGCTACAGCAGGATGCTGACAGTAGGATGCACACACGCATATATCCACATATACACATACATACATACACATGTAGACATACATGTACATATACACATACATACATACATACATACACACATACATGCACACATACAAACACATACACAAGCATATGCACATGTACACATACATACACAGGCACACACACATGCACACATGTATATAATACATACATACATATACATGTACACATACATGCACACACAGACACATTTGCACATACACACATACATATATATATATGCACACATACAAACACATACACATGCATATACATATATACACATACACACATATGTACACAAGCACACATACACATGTATGTATGTACAAATGTGTACACGTACATATGCACACATACAAGCATATACACATGTACACATGTGCACGTACACACACACATATATGCACATACACATACACTGGTGCTATTTTTTCCAGGACTGTGTGCCTAAGAATGTGATGTATGACAAGATGGGACAAAAGGGTGATGTTTGAAGGAACCCCAATCCTACATGGGAGGTTTTCATAGCTAGTGTTAATGAACTGCAACCAGCAAAACCTCAACTGGGCCAAGGGAGTGATAGGTAGAGCCCATTGCCAGGAACCGTCTGCTTATGGGTACAGGGCAAGCTCAGGGTCGGTGGAATGCCTGGGTCGTATTCCCTCCTTGCCTGTCTGGACTTGTTGGAGCTGGTCTCTGCTGCCTCACTGAGGACTGAATGTGTCTCTCTGGGACTGCTAAGCACCAGACACCTTCCAGAGCTGGAGCTGTTATGTATTAAACTGGAGAAGCTGTCCCGGGTCTCACACGCTCTCTTGGTCAATACTTACAATGTTCTGTGCATAAACGAGAAGCAAACAACACCCTGGCTGTTCTGGGGAGGCAGCAGGGAATAAAAGGGGAGGGTCCCTTTAGTCACATCTAGTCACCACAGGCTGACGCTCCAGTACACATGTGCTCTCTCAGAATAGTGCTGGCAGTTTCCAAACCTCATTCTGAAACCAGACCTTTCTGTGCTGTCTCCAGGGGCACCACCGGCTTCTCACTGTGAGTCACATGGCCAAAGTTGTAGAATCCGGAATAAAGACACTTTGCACCTTCCGTGGATTGAGAGCTGGTTCATTTACACCAGTGGAGTCCAACAACTAGAACTCATAGGCAATTGAGACAACTCCAGAGGGCATACCCCACGCCCTTGAGACACCTGCAGTGCCTCTGGAGTATGTGACTGCTCTTGTGGCCCTGCCTTTGCTTACATCATGCTGGCTGGGACAGCTCAGACTTGGTGTTTTCCCATGTGACTCAGTCTCCGAAGTACCATCTTCCAGCAGCTGTCATGGGGATGACGAGGTTTGCTGTGGCCCCAGCTCTGCTTCAGTGCTTCAGTCTGTTGTGTTGTACTGTCTCACTGAAGGCCTTGAGTGGCCTCGGTGGAATTACGTCATCGAGGGAATGTCACCCATTATTACTGGCCAACATTGCTTGTACACATGGTGGGGTTTCCACCCACAGACCCTTGGCGGCAGCCAGCTCTGACTTGCCTCCCCTCTCTTGCCTGTATTGAGGCATACTACCTGTAATATCCTCTGAGTAGGTTCTGGGATAAGAAATGTCCAAAAGGAACATTTTTAGAATTGTAGCTGAAACCCTTGTCGAGACAACAATTTATACACGAGACGCCAATGACCATTTCTTAGAGGCACTAGACACAGCAAAACTCAGTTTGAAGAAGCAGACAGTAGCATCTTTGTTATAGGAGTCTCCAACTTCTTATGGAGGAGCTGGGCACTGTTTAATTGTGAAATGTTTAAAACAAAGAGCAAGATGGAGAGGAGAGTACAATTCATCACAATTGATCTTCACAGGTTCAGAATCTCTTCAACTATGCCCATCTCTGCCTGCCTTCCTGCTGAACCCCACTGCTGTCTCCAAAGCCTGCTGTTTCTCCATTCTTGTTTGTCTAGAGAAGTGGTTCTCAACCTGTGGGTTGCAATTCCCCCCTTTTCCAGCAGGGGGGGGGGCAAATGACCCTTTCATGGGAGTCACATAATCAGATACCCTGAACTTATTTATACTATGATTCATAGCAGTAGCAATATTACAGTTATGAAGTAACAACGAAAATAATTTTATGGTTGGGGTCACCACAACATGAGGAACTGTATTAAAGAGTTGCAGCCTTAGGAAGGTGATTAGACTGTTCTTTATTATTTTTAATCTTCCATTTCTTCTTTGATCTATGCAGTAGTTTATCAGAGTTTCTCCTCATGTGCTGAAGGCTTGGTCTGGGGCCTGAGGAGCTCCTGGGAGGAGGTGGGCACTGTAGGAGATGGAGCCTGTGGAAGGAAGCTGGGCTGGTGGGAGCCTGGCCTTCTCTGTCTCTTTGGTCCCCACTCCGCCTACCTCACCACAGGCTCCGCGAAGCAGCAGTCAGCACCAGGAGCTAAACTCTGGGAAACCACTAGTTAAATAAAGCCCACCTCCTACAAGTTGCTTCTGTCTGGTACTTCACAATGGCGGAGAAAAGAAACTAAGCAACCAGTCATCCCCAAGAGAAGTAACGGCTCCCTTTGTAAGCACTGACACCCATGGGCTGTGCTTTGGACATTTCTCCCATCCACGCCCTTGCTTGCACAACCCTGGCTTGTAAAGCTCAAACCCAGCACAGCAAGGATGACCTTTCTGTTGATAACTAAGTTGGTGATTCTTTGCCAAAACAAATGTCACCCTTGTAAGCTGATGGTTTTCTAAACCTGCCAACATTCCTATATCTGTAGTGTGCGTCTGTGAGAGGGCTCTCATCTATGCTGCCATATAGATTAGTGTCCTGCGAAGTGTGACGTGTTAAAGACTTGTGCTTGACCTGTGGTGTTAAAGGAAGTTGTGGTGGGAATCAATTCTCCCCTCCACCACGTGGGTTCTGAGGGATCAGATTAAGGCTTAAGTTAGCCCCCTCATTGGGACTCTAGGCACGTTGAGATCTTAAGATTGGAGAAAATCGCCAGGCAGTGGTGGCACACACCTTTAATCCCAGCACTTGGGAGGCAGAGGCAGGCGGATTTCTGAGTTCGAGGCCAGCCTGGTCTACAGAGTGAGTTCCAGGACATCCTGGGGCTACACAGAGAAACCCTGTCTCGAAAAACAAAACAAAAAAAAAAAAAAAAAAAAAAAAAAGATTGGAGAAAATCCATTTTTCTGCCCATTGGTCTTTCTAGCTGAAGCTCTCTATTGTACATACGAGCTTGAGAAAGCTGCCCTCCTCCACTATGATCAGGGCTCTAGAAAAGAAGAGACTTTCAGGTGATGGCTCTTCAGGGGACCACCTATTTTACAGACAGGAAAGTTAAGGTCATGAAACTTTTATCCTCTGGGCTACTTGACTATACCAAAACATCTGACTTGACCTCAGACTCCAGTAAAGGACCCAGCACACCCCAGACACCCATCCAGCAGTTTTTGAATGAGTAAGTGAATGGAAATTAAAAGCAAGTGAACAAAACCCCGTGTTCTGGTTCCTAGTAGAGGTGACCAATTTATGGAAGGAGAACCAATGAACCAGACCCTTTGTGAAGAGAAAGCCAGGTCCTAAGGGAAGGTGAAGGGGGCCAGTGACTCACAGAGCCCTCTGTGCTCAGCCTGTGACTCACGGATGAGCTAGGCAGGAGCACACAAACCAAGAGTACCCTGGATCCATAGCCAGCTTCCCCCCACCTTCCCATGTCTGCTTCACCACAGACATCCCTGGGACGGGACGGGAACATCCCTGAGAACACCCAGAGCCTTTACCCCACCTCTTTGCCCTAGCAACACTGGCTTCCTGTGCTCTGCACCACAAAGCCTTGGCTCCAGCATCTCCCTCTCTGATAGTTAGATCAGCTACTAGCCAGAACACCCATCTGTCATAGCTAGGGTTACTATTGCTGTGATGAAATACTATGACCAAAAAGAGGTTGGGGAGAAAGGGTTTATTTCTCTCACAATTCCGTATAACAGCTCATCATCAAAGACACTGAGGGCAGGAACTCAAGCAGGGCAGGGATCTGTGAGGTAGGAGCTGCTGCAGAGGTCATGGAGGGGTGCTGCTTATTGGCTTGCTCCTCGTGGCTTGCTCAGCCTGCTTTCTTATAGAACCCAAGACCATGAAGCCAGGAGTGGCCCCATCCGCAATGGGCTGAGTGCACTCCCCCTAACATCAATCACTAAGAAAATACCCTACCGTCCTGCCAATAGCCAGATCTTATGGATGTATTTTCTCAACTGAGGGTCCTTCCTCTCCAGTGACTCTAGCTTGTGTCAAGCTGTTGTAAAAATAGCCAGCACAACCGAGCTCTTGTCAACTTGACATGCAAACACATCATCATTAAGCCGCAGCTTTTCCTTTCTTATTCATCTCCAAAATCTCATGAAATATTCCAAATTTTCAAAGTCCCATAGTCATTAAAAATTCAAATACTCAAAAGTTCAAAGTCTCGTTTAAAAATATCCAAACTTTCTTTTAAAATCCAAAGTCTTTGTAAACTCTAAAATATCTTTAAAAGTTTAACGTCTCTCAACTGTGGGTTCCTGTAAAATAAAAATAAATTAAATACCTCTTTACTTCAATAAGAAAGGATCAGGGCATAGTCACAAGTTGAACAAAGCAAAACCAAACTCCAATAACTCAATGTCCAATATCTGGGATCCACTCATGATCTCCTGGGCTCCTCCAAGGGGTTTGGGTCAGTCTCCAGCTCTGCCCCCACCACCCACCCCTGCAGCTCACACAGCTTGTCTTCCAGGCTCTGGTTGGCTCCACTCCACCGATGCTGCTGTTCATGGCTGTCATCCCACGTACTGGCATCTCTAAAACGCTGGCTCTCTTGCCGTAACTGGGCTGTGTTTTCGTCAGTAGCTTCTCTGGGCTCTCTTCAGGGACTGAGCCCTGCCACACAGAGCCAAGCCTCAGCTGTTCTCTGTGATCTGTCTTGCCTTCAAGACCAGCACCACCCCGTGACTCTTAAACTAGTTCGGCTACCAGCACGAGGCACCACCTTGACCACTTCTGGAACACATCTTGTGTGTCCTGACCCTGAGGAAATGCTTCCCAGAAGATTTCACCTCAGCGATGCTGGCCTCTTCTTAATCACCACTAATTTCTCAGCTTCAGCTGGGCAGCAGCCATTATCCCAGCAAAGCAAAGGTTTCACTTTAGTGGGTCTGGTCCCTTACCAATTACAGCTGATTCCTCAGCCCCAGCTGAGCAGACACCACAGATTCTTCACACAGATGGCTCAGTAGAGTCTTTGCTTCCCTCTGAAACTTCACAAGTCAGGCCTCCATCCCCTGCATTTCTCTCAACATTCTAATTTCCCAAACTCACATAGTACAGCTTACCAAGCTTTGAACAATCAAAGGCTTTTCTAGTCCAAAGTTCCAGAGTCCTTCCACAATCCTCTCCAAAATAATGTGGTCAGGTCAGTAACAGCAATACCCCATTCCTGGTAGCAACTTACCTCAGTTAGGGTTACTATTGTTGTGATTACATACCACGCGCAAAAGCAAGTTGAGGAGGAAAGGGTTTATGTCACTCACAGTTCCATATAACAGTTCATCTTCAAAGTAGTCAGGGCAGGAACTCAAGCAGGGCAGGAACCTGGAGGCAGGAGCTGATGCAGACGCCATGGAGGGGTGCTGCTTACTGGCTCGCTTCCCATGGCTTGCTCAGCTGCTTTCTTGTAGAACCCAGGACCGCCAGCCCAGGGATGGCCCCACCCACAATGGACTGAGTTCCCCCAAGCCATCAATCATTGATTAAGCAAACATCTTATAGACATGCCTATAGTCAGATTGTAAGGAGGCATTTTGTCAGTTGAGTCTCCCTCCCCTTCAGTGACTCTTGCTTGTATTAATGTGACATAAAACTAGCCGGCACGCCATCTGAGACATCCTTGTACCACGAGCTTATGTTTTCTCTGCATGCATTTCTGTGAATCAAGGATCACCTGCTTTCTCAGATCAGCTAGAATGTGAACTGCGGCTGGGCGTGGTGGTACACACCTCTAACCCTAGTTCTCAGAAGACTGGAGAAGAAGGAAAGCCACAGTTAGAGGCCAGCCATGGTGGGTCATATAGTGAGCTCCAGCCCAGCTTGGGCTGCACAGTGAGACTTCGTTTCAACAAAACAAAACAGAGGAAGAATGGGAGCCCCAAGACCCTGGGCCCTTTCTTTTCACATTGCAGAGCCCTTGGCACCCAGAGCTGTGCCTGGCATGCGGATGGCATCCAACAGATGACAGGTGGCTAAAAAGAGAGAAAGATGGTCAGGCTGACTGCTATGCCAGGGTCTCTGGTATCCTCACAAAAGGCTCATGGTTCAGGTGAACTTGCCCTTAGTGAGCTGAGACGGGCGGGGCTAATAGGAAGTGATCTCAGTCTGTTAATATGCCAGGCACAAACTTATTTTTTCATCCTCAGAATGAAGGCAAAATGGCTGTGTCCCTTTTCACACATAAGAAAGCAAGGTTAGAGAGACTGTGCATTTTGTACACAGCCTGTGGTGTGGTGGAGTGAGGATTTGCTCCCATGAGTCTCAAGCCTCAGATCATGCACTCCTCCTTCCAAGTGCTGTAGTTCTTGGCCTGTGGGAGCCACATTCCTGCAGACCCCACCTCCCACCCCGGCCTTTGCAGCCAGAGGCCCCAGCCCGAGAGGACAGGCAGGTGAGAGGCAGAGAGGTCACCTACATGGTCCACAAGCAGCCAAGCACCAGGGGTAAAGCAGCTGGCATCAGCAAGGTTCTGTGCCGGTGGAACCTACAGCATGCGGGAGGCAGGGTCGGTAGGGCAATGGCCTGTTCCTCGGTTAGGTTCTTCGTCTTTAGTTTCCAGTAACATCATTGTGCAATTCTGTCTGTCGTGGTTTGGATAAGAAGGTGTGTCCCCAAAAAGTTTAGGCATTACAGACTTGGTCCCCAGTACTGCCTCCTGTAGAGAGGAGGAGCCTGGGGAAGCAGCCCTTAAGAGGAACTGTGGGAGGTGGGGCTTAGCTGGAAGCAAGCCTTTGGTGGACATCTAGCTTTCTGTCCCTTCTTCCTGCACTCCTTCCTGCTTCCTGTACCTGCTCCACCACACACTCACCTCAGAAATCTGCACCTCCTCTCAGACCTACACTGTGAACGCAACCACCTGCCATAGATGGAGCCTCGGAAGCCCTGAGCCAAAATAAGGCCTTCCTCTTTAAGCTGCTTTGTCAGGCATTTTCCCTAGAGCCACAAGAACTACCTCTCCCATGTGTGGCTTTAGCTTCATCTTGGAAGAGGCTCATGGTTTACCTCAAATCCATGGCTACTTAAAAGACCCTCTTAGGAGTGGGGATGTGGTTCACTAGTGGATTGCTTGCTTAACATGTGCAAGGCCCTAGGTTCAATCTCCACCCCCCACCACACACACACATGATTTTTCTTCAGTTGCCGTTTCCTGTACTATTGCTGCTGCCCAATGCCCTTTTTTCCTTTGGGACTCTAGTTATATACATCTTAAATTTTTTAAAATATTGGACTTTAAATGTTATTTATGCTTTTTAAATTATTATTGTTGTTGCTATTACTTTAGTTTTATGAGAAAAGGCCTTTCTATTTAGCTCTGGCTATCCGGGAACTCACTATGTAGACCAGGCTGGCCTAGAGCTCAGAGAGATCCACTAGTCTCTGCCTCCTGAGTACTAGGATTAAAGTGTATACCACCATGCCTGGCTTATTTTTGCTTTATTTAATTTCATTCTTCAGTCTGGATATTTTCTTCTGACTTATCTTCCAGGGTTTTTTTTTGCAACCCTCTCCCGCTGTATCTAATCAGTTATCAAACTTAAGTGGTTTTTTTTTTTTTTTTTTTTTTTTTTTTTAGTTACTGAGTTTGTTAGTTCCACATTCTCTACTTTGTAACTAATCTACCTTCCATTTTTATTTTTTTCAGTACTTTTCTCTTTACCATCTTTACCCTTAAATAGTAGATATTTTTTAGAGAAGACTTAGCTTCACATTTGTGCGCGCGCGCGCGCGCACACACACACACGCATTCGTACACACAATGTGGAAGATGCTGAGTTTTCGTACGACCTGACCTCAGCCAACTCAGCTGCAACCCCCCACCATCAGTGTCCTGTGCAGAGGGTGTTGTGTTTTTCTCATAGCTGTGACAAAATAATGACAAGGACCAACTTCAAGAAGAGTTTGTCTTAGCTTCTAGCTCAGGAGGATACAGTACATCATCATGTGAAAGGCACAGTGGCAGGGTCAGGAGGCAGCTGCATCTACAGTCAGAAAGCAGAAAGCAATGTGCTGGCTACCCTTTCCTTCAGTCCAGGGCCCCGGCCCATGGAGTGCTACTGCCCACACTTGGGGTTGGTCTTCCAACACCGATTAACCTAATTATGTAATCCTTCAAAGTCACTCCTAGAGACTTGTCTCTTAGGTGATTCTCAGGCCAATCAAGCTATTCATCAAGATTAAGCATCACATAGGGCTGTGTTCGTCCCTGGCAATGGATCCATACCACCAAGTCATTACTCCTCAGAGTCTCTGGTTTGTGTCTTTCATTATGCCCCTGGTGTGTTCTCAGTCAGGCCTCAGCCAGCTCAGAGCTCCCTGGCACTCAAGAGGCAGCCTGACAGGAGGCTCTCAGGGGATGAGAATGTGAACTTAGTTTCTAGCACCGGCAGGATAGGAGGAGCAAGACATCTGTGTGGTCTGCTGACTCATCCCCCAGGGGCCCTTGCTGGATCCTATGCTGTGTCCCCAGCAGAGTGGAAGAACCCAGATAGTTGCTGTCTTGTGGCTTTCAGCCCTCAACGGTGGCCGTGTTGCCAGTTAAATAAAGTGGAAAGGCAGATTTCCAGGTTTATTTATTTTAAAATGGCCATGATACTTGTCAGCACACACACACTGAACTGGGAAGTCTAATGATGTAGGCACACAGGCCAGAACTCCTGCAGTCTCACGTTTGCAGAAGTCAGATTTGGGGTCAAGGCAGGACCTGGTAGGTGCCATTGGGATGGGGAGCTGCTATGGTTCTTGAGGACACGAAGCATGTTCCTTTATCAGAGTTTTAGAGGTCCTGGGACAGGTCATATGGCCCTGATCCCTTCCTGCCTGTATCCTTCTGAAGCTTGTTTCTTCCTCTATGGCGACTGTACTTCCCTTTGAGAACACACAATGAAGACTAGTGCCCACCAGTGTCTGGCACAGGCAAATGCCAGGGCTTGTGGTTTCTCACTGACAGATCATCCTGCCTCCTTCTTGCTGAGCAATCTAAAGCAGGGCTGGATGAAGGGAAAACAATGGCAGTACAGAGCCTAAGACCTCACTTTCCAGCTGGCAGAGACTGAGACAGGAGAAAAGAGATGGCTACCCCACACTGCTATCCTGTGGCTATAAAGACTTTCCTGACCCATCTGCATTGTAGCTTTGTATTATAGCAAAGACCCAGAAGAGTTACAGACTGGCCAGGTCTCCACAGGGGACAAGGAAAGTATGTATTCACTATAGGCAGTCAGGACAGAGGGGGCACCATTAAAATCCCATGAGGCTGGTCTCCCCTCTTGGAGCCTCATCTCCAGCCCTGTGGTCCCTGTGGCTTCATCCTTAACTGAAACCCACTGGGACACAGGATGGTAGGAATGATGTCTGATCTCTTTCTCTTCCTTGAGGGTGAGCAGATAGAGTACAGAGTTCAGGGACCAGCCCCAGAATGAAGAAGGCTTGTTCGCTGACACCCCCCACCCTCGGAAAGGTTTACTGCTGCCTGTGAGGTCAGCCATGTCTAACAGTGGACTTCATGGGCAGGAATACCATAGCATCTGTTTGTGGTACGTAGCCCTGCCCCCAGCACTATGTGTGGGATTTGTTTGCTGTGTGTAGCTGTCCTTCATTTATTTTTCTTGCTAGTGTTCCATTCTGTGAACATCCACAATCCTTCTATCCATCATCCTTTTCATGGATATTTGGGGTAATTACAGCTTGGGACCTAAAAATAAGGCTGGCATGAGCATTTTTTTTAAAACTATGAATTATCATGAAAACGTTAACAGCTCTGAGTTGAGCCCACACCCAGGAGTAAGGTGCCTCCTGAGAGGAGGTGTATATTTGGCTCAAGTGATGATTGCCACATCATTTGACTACTTTCTACAGTCCTTACACCTTCTATCCTGTCATATCCTGAGGTCCTTCAGAAAGACTGGTCTTCATGTCCTTCTCTGTTACTTGTGATTTGAGATCCTTGGGCAAACCACACTTCTCTAAGCTTTGGTGTCCCCTGTGAGTGGGTGATCATCCTGCCTCTTAGGGTTGCAGTGAGAAGTGATAGGGGTAAGGACTTGTCTGAAGTGACTACTCTGCCATTTCTTAGTGGAAGAAACCTCCCCTGACCCACATGGAAGTCTGGCAAAGTTACCGGACTCTGGCTTTTACCTGAAAAGGAAAGGCGCTGTGCTGTACTTCGAACTGTTGCCCCACCCCTCAAAGTTTCATGTGCTTGAAGCATTATTCTCAAATTATATAGTGAGTATGGATGCTGATGACATTTGAAAACTGGGTCCTTGGAGGTGATTAAGATTTGTTTTATTTTGTTTCGACAGCCCTGGTTGCCATGGAATTCACTCTGTATACCAGGTTGGCCTCAGACTCACAGAGACCCACTTGCCTCTGCCTCCTGAGTCCTGGGATTAAAGGCATGCACCACCACTGCCCGGACTTTGTTTGTTTTGTTTTGGGTGGAGGTGACTAGGATTTGGTGAGGTCCTGAGGGTGGGGCTCTGCTATGGCATCAGTATGTTTATTTATTTGCTTGTCTGTTTGCTGACAGGGTCTTGCTGTGTAGCCCACCTGGCCTGCAATTCATGATCTCTGAGTTAACTTCCTGACTGTTGTGATGACAGGCCTGTGTCACCACACTCTTTTCTGTGAAGAGCCAGCACGTCTACCGTGCCTGGCCTGATGCCTTTTGCCATGCCATGGTGCAGCAGGGAGCCCTAACCAGCTGCTTGCATGACTCTGATGCCATCCACTTGGTCTTCTCAGCCTCCAGAACCAACAGCCAAACAATGTTCACTCTTCATGAGTTCCTTGGCCTGGGCATTTAGCTGTAGTGGCAGCTAATAGAACAGCACATCCTGGATTCATCCTAAGCTCTCATTTTCAGGAGCATTCACCTAAGATCAAGATGGCTCTTAATTCTCCAAAATGTGTGTGCTATCAACCAGTGGGCTTTTCCAGCAGTGGGTTAGGTCCTCATCTGCTCACCTGGCTGACAGCTGAGTTGGTCCCCTTGTGGGGCACTGGCCTTGGTTCTACATCCTATACTCCATCCCCTGGTCGTTTACTGCATCCCATCTCAATTGAGACCTGTAGCTCAGAGCTAAGGGGCTGAGGACAGCATGTGACTTGCCCTCTTCCCAGTAATTGGCAAACCATTGTAAATCACTCTAGACACAAGGCATGCACGTTGCTCACTTACGTGTGATGGCAGCCACTCTCTTCTGCAGCAACCAGTCACTATTTCTATATACCAGGAAGTGCCCAGTCGGTCAGAACCACCCCATACCCATGCTTCTCCACCTGCCGTCTCCTCCAAGGCTTCTTCTGATGCCCACAGAGCTTTCCATTCTCCCTCACAGGCCCAGCACCTACAACAGAGGAGCCCTCTTATCAGAAGCTTCCTTCCCCTCTTTTTATCTTCCTCCCTCCCACCTGGGCCGTGGCACTTTTGGAACACTTTTTTGGCCACTGCATTAGTGAGAATCCCCAGTCTGTCTCTGTCCCTTAGACCCCATCTGTCTCCTGTGCGGCTTACATGACTTGTTTTAACCACCAGCTTGCTGCTCATCTGTCTACCGGGAAAGGAGAGTTGAAGTTGAGCATGTGTCCCTGGCATGACAGATCCACGAGCTGTGGGCCCATTTCAAGGCAGAAGACAAGTTTGGAGGTGACAAGAGATCTGCTGAGGTCACACGGGTGGTGCCTATTGTCCTCACAGGGACCTTTGCTGGAATTCCGCAAACCCTCACGGCACTTCAGTGCTGAGCTGACCCTGGACACAAGATCTGGAACTGGTGAGCCATCAGTTCTCCACAGATGGGAACCAGAGTCTCAGCCATGGCTGGGCACACATGGATATTGATCCCCTGACAAGTCTCCACAGCCTACTCCCACCCAGTCCATGTGCAAACCATGTAGGAGTGATTCCGGGACACTCCCTCCCTGCCTGCCCTAATAGCTCCTCCTCTCCCACCTGCATCAGCCAAAGCCCTCTTCAAGGCTGCTGCCCCCTGTACCCCTCACTGGGATTCCTATGCAGATACGTGTGACCTCTTAGCATTAAACAGCTTAGCCCTCCTTTGCGGGATTCTCTACTGGTTCTCCAACTGCTCTGAAAGCCCAGTTCCAAGCTAATGTCTACTATCCTCCCTGCTACATAGACACTCTCTGTCTCTCTCTCTGTCTCTCTGTCT
Source organism: Mastomys natalensis (assembly GCA_021653895.1). Lineage (NCBI taxonomy): Eukaryota > Metazoa > Chordata > Mammalia > Rodentia > Muridae > Mastomys > Mastomys natalensis. The sequence continues at coordinate 157,983 of JAJTUV010001788.1, forward strand.
CTCTGTCTCTGTCTCTCTCTGTCTCTCTGTCTCTCTCTGTCTCTCTCTCTCTCACACACACACACACACACACACACACACTCCTGCAGATGCAGGACTTCCCTTCTGTACCTCAAGCGTGTCTATCACACTTCTGCCTCAGGATCTTTACACATGCTGTTCCCTGGGTCTGGACTGCTTTGCCTAGTTATCTACTGGGGTAACCTATCATTTTCTACAAATATTCAAATCTCACCTAACTGTGTACTAGTGTATGGTTCAACAACTACACAGGAAGGGAAGGGAGGGAGGAAGGAAAGGGGAGGGAGGAAGTATACCACATTTTATTCCAGGGACATCAGTCTCCGAGAGTGCCCAGGGGCAAGCCAGATGGAAGAGGATTCCAGGGGCGGATGCTGTTCTATACCCATGGTCCCTGAGGCAGGTGCTCCAGGTGTATAAGCATCATTTCTGGAAAACCCTGTGCCAGACCCTCTCTGACAGACTCTTTCCACCCCTAAGCCCTCCCTTCCCACCTGGCCTCTGGGACAAGGACCTGAGAGTAACCAGGGAAAGGTAAGACAGCCCTTTTGGCAATCCTCCAAATGTCCCAAGTGATCACTTCTGTTCCACACATGGCTGTTGCCCTGAGGAGAGGAAAGGCCCAGGAAGTGTGCCCCCAGGCTCTGTGAGCCTTGACCTTGCTTCTCATCAGAATCAGGAGCATTGTACATTGTCACCTGATGGGACGCCCTGTGTCTCCTGCCTCCTGAGTGTTTCATTGTGAGGCAGCTACTCTGCACCTGGGGTGACCACCAACCCAAGACAGTGTCACCTGGTGTCCCATCTCTACCACCTTTCTTCTCAAATGGGGTCTGGGTTTCACATACAGCAGCTAGGGCCCCAAAAATAGCATGTGGCCACTTGCTGGTATCAAAAAAGGAAGTGAGAGAGGCGTGCTTCTTCCCTCGGGTGGAAAGGGCCTCTTTTGCAGCCACTTCCGGTTGTTCCCCAGGGCCTTGCTGACTTGGTTCCTGCCTCATCCTCCTGTGGGGGACAAAGACTCCCTGAACAGGAAGGTAGGTGCGCAGCATGGTTCTCTCTATACTACATTATTCCTGTGAACCACCACAGGGGACATGCTATGTTAAGAAAGTCCCTGGAACCTGAGCAACCTGTACCAGTCTAGTATATCTGGCTAGCTTGAAATACTATATGGCTAAGGGACAGAGTGAATCACGTCTGAGGACTGAAAATAGGTAGAAATATTTATTTATCATACATTCTGAGGTGTTGTTTTAAGTGCCCATAGCCCCTAATGCTGAGGATAAGATTCTCAGAAACTGCTATTACTTAGTTGATTTCATGGGTCCTTTAAGATCTCATGTGGTTCAATTAAAATTTCAGACCATCCAGTTCGCCTATGGGAAACTGAGGTCAGGCTAATGTAGAAACAGCTGCTACTTTTAGCAAGATGTTCAGCTTGGAGGAAAAGTTACAAGGCTCTGTTCTGTAACCTCACATATATTTGGAACATAACAGGATAAGGCTGGAAAAGTAAGAGTGGCAAGCTGCTGAAAGGAAGCAATTTATCCCTGATTACATCTTACGGAACTCCATCCTGGGAGACAGTTTTGAGTTGATGATCAGCTCTTCACTGAATCCAATCCCCCTTAGAAACACTGTCCTCCCATAGGCTTTTTGCTTGGGCTGATACATCTGGGAAGAAGGAAGGAGTTTATCTTGTTAAATTGTTCTTGAGTTCTCACCTCTGCTTCTTGAATGAGCCTAAGCCTGCAGGCCTTCTCAGAAGATGTCCTAGTCTGACTCTGGGTCAAGGCCCAACTGTATCTTCCATTCTTGCTCTGATATAACAGGCATTTAAAAATTACTTTTTATCAAAAAGCATCAACTCATTGCTTAGGCACAAAGCAGCCAAAAGCAGGAAGAAAGCCTGGAGTCACTGCCTTCATTTTGAGTTCTTTCCTTTACCTCTGGTCAGATTTCTGCTTAACTCTACACAGGCGATACAACATTACAAAGGTTACAAAAACGTTACAAAGTTACAAAGGTGTGTCTGCCCACCTACGCTGTCTAAGCTGCCTGCCAGGCTAAGGGCACACAGGGAAGTCATTGTTCTAAATCAGTGTCTCCTTGGATTCCAGGAACAACAAAGCCTGGGGAGGCAGACCCCCACCTCCAAGATGACTATAGTCATCCACTGTGGTGAGGCTGCAGCCTGGAGCAGTAGTCATCTCAAAGGAGCAGGCTTGCTTTCCTCAAGTGACAGAGGTTACAACTCCTTCAGAACTACTTTGTAGGACAAAGACTGAGATAAACAATCAACCAAACCACACCTCAACCAAGACTATTTAATTATGCATAAAATGTTAATGTGTATGACTGTTTTCCTGCATGTATGTATGTTTACACATATGTATGTGGGACCCATAGAGGCCAGAAGATGGCATCAATTCCTTGGAACTAGAGTTACAGAGAGAGCCACCGTGTGGGTTCTGGAATTGAATCCAAGTCTTCAGGAAGTGCAGCAAGTCTTCTTAACCACTGAGCCATCTCTCCAGCCCCTAATTATGGATAACTTTTAACCCTATTTCAAGTCCTCCTCTGTTTAAGCCTAAATCTCATGTCAGTATTTGGGAGACAAATGTGGAGTGACTGACCCATTTATCTGCTCCTCTTCTCATGGTTTGGTTGAGGTTTTCTCTGCCTCACGCTATTGCTCATCTCTTTAGTTGGTGTACTGAGATGGGTGACTAACTGAGCCAGTTGCAGCTGACAAAGTGTGCTTTGCCTCTAAACTCCAGTTGCATCAGAAACACTTCAGGTAGCAATGGCAACCACAGGCAGCATTATAAATAGTGTAACTAGTTTTAGACACGATCAAAACATCTTCTTCCTAAAGCCTCCAGGGAAGCACTTAGTGAACACAGAAAATCAGAATCACTGTATTCTAGATGCTTCAGCCATGTATTATTATGAAGACAAAATATTTGTTCTTAACTGTATAAATTTATTCCCAGTCCCTATTAAAGAGTGATTCTCTAAGAATTTGCCCCCAAGCCTGGCAGTAGCAGCATAAGCCTTTAATCCCAGCACTTGGGAGGCAGAGGGAGGTAGATCTATGGGAGTTCCCGGCCAGCCTGTTTTATGAGTTCCAGGATAGCCAAGGCTACACAGAGAAACTTTGTCTTGAAAAACCAACCAACCAACCAAGAGCAAGAATCTGTCCCCTATGTAAGTGATTTGGCTCTGGAGTACAACTGTGAATCGTCAGGGTAACTTGGCCTTCTTGACTCCCACAAACTCCATTTTTAGATTTGCACAGGATTTCATCTGGCCTACATAACACAAAAGGGTAAGTAATGCCCAGCTTAGAGCACACCTCAACTGTGTCGGTATGGTGAGACTTATTGACTAGCCCTGTCAATCAGGGAGGTCAGTTGTCTTCCAGGGACACCTGCCTTCAGTAGGACCCAAATGATGGGACCCTGACCTCTATGATTGGTCCTGGGACATAGTCTCAAAAACTGGTCTAAATTTGATCCTAGACTTATGAAGCAAACACACACACACACACACACACACCACACATACCCCACGACCATTTTGTTTTACTCTCTAACAGAATAGATCAAGAATCCCAGCAACCTCAGACAGATTGAGCTGAAATCATCCTGTAATTAAGCTTTTTTTTTTTTTTTTTTTTTTTTTTTTTTTTTTTTTTTTTTGTGGATAACTTAGAAAGGACTCTGGGATGCCTTCATGGTCTATGTACTTTATGGCTTTTCCACGGAGCTTTCAGCTGTGACTGGACATCATATGTGGCTTCCTAGTCTTCTCCAGTAACTCATCTTTAAATTCAGCCTCAGATGACAGCCTTGGTGACTTGCCTTTGTGTGCACCCAGCCTTTACTCAAACACTGGCTTCTCTGCCACCAGCCATACCTCCTCCTGGCAGTTCTGCTCTTAACCCCTCCTGCCCCCTCCTTACTGCTTTCTGCCTGCAGAGCTCTCTCCCACTGCCCTCCCTCAGAGCTGTGTTATCTCCATACATTCACACAGGAACTTCACATAGGGAACCTAGAATAATGAATATGTCCTCTCCCGCAGAGAACAATCTTTGCCTTCATGGGTGGCTAATGGAGACCTTGGCACTGCCAAGTGCATGTCCCTTTCCCATGCCTGACCTGTCTCAAAAACAACCCAGAGTAGGGTTGTTTATTCAGTACTTTCCACCTTCATTAAGGACGTCAAAAGTGGCTTTTGACCTAATATGGAAACTATATAATCTCAAGCACTGCTGCATACATGAGAGGTCTCAATCTGGTCTTCAGCACACAGCTGGGCTGATAAAGCTAATACTCATAAATTAGCAGTCAGGCTGTGCTCCGTTGGGATGCCAATACAGAGCCTGGATGATCATAGCAGGAGACTAATATAGGAACAATGGGAGAAGTTCCACCATATGATTGTTCGAGGGAATGAAAGAAGGTTGCAGCCAAACCCATTAACTACGACTGGTAATGGGAGATAACACAGAGCCTCTGAGAACCCTGCCATCTTGGGTAGCTAAAAGCATGAGCAAGTATCCTAATGGAGACCGTGAGAGTCAGGAAGGTCAAGCCATTCTGATTGTATTACAGAACTGCCCTTCCCAGACACTAAGCAAATACTTTGAAACTAGACGGAGGTTTCCAGAATCCTTTGCCAACTTTACTGCACATTCTCTTCATGGTCTTCAGAAAATGAGACCCAGAAATGTCAGGTTGGAACAAAGCTGATAAGCTCAATACACTGGTGTAACAATTGCCCTGTCTAGTCCAGGCAATCCTCAAGTGCCATCTAGTGGCACTCTGGTTCAGTCCCAATGCAGGAGAGAGCCTACGGAGGCTGCATGCATGCAGTGTAGGAAAACCAGGAATGCAGTCCAGTTCGAAATTCCAAATTTACTGGAAAGATTTGAGATTGGCATTTGTGTGTTTGGGTAGTTTTGAAAGGCGGTATCATGGTGCAACTGTATGGTTCTCACGTGTGACCATTGTAGATGACAATTTCTTGTTGTAATGTCAAAGGTTAGACACGGTTAGAGGAAACAAACCCAGCCTCTGGTTGAAGGGTTTTGCTGCCATTGTTGTCCAGGGCATGCCAGCCAGGTGTGCTCAAAACTACCCTGGAGCAAATTTTCAATCAGCAAAATGGGTTTCCAGTAGAGGGAAATGCCTTCTCTTGTTCCTGAGGGAAGGCCAACTTTTTGCCCAACAGCTCATTGTTGGAATAAACTTTGAACAAACTGCCAGACCCCGACCAAGTCTTCATGTTGAAACTCCAGTCCTTTCCCCCTGTGAAGTGAAACCTGGACTGCATTGGAGGCCCCAAGATGTTGGAGGTGCCAAAGCTGTAGGCCATTAAGGAAACTGCATACATGAAGTAGAAGTATGTTTCAGGCAGTAAAGTTGGATGGGCAGAGCCATCTAAGCCCTTTTACACTGAGCACGGAGCTATAGAATTTGGTGTTTGCCCTGCTGGCTTCTGGTCTCTCTTTTAGAATGGCAATTACAGAGAGTTACAAATAAAAGAAATTGTCTGGCATCTCAGGATAAGCTTTGGAGTTTTAAACAGTAGTAAGACTGTGAAAGACTGTAAAGTTTAGATAAATAAATTTTGCATTACAATATGTTCATGACCCCATGAGGCTGGAGACTGGAATGTGATAGTTTGAGTAAGAATGTTGCCCACAGGCTTATGCATTTGAATACTTCTTCTGTAGTTGGTGACACAGTTAAGCAATGTGGCCTTCTTGGAGGAAGTATGCCACTGGAGTCACACTTTGCTAGCTGCTCTCTGCTTTGTGTTTCAGTTCAAGCCATGAGGTCTCAGCTTGCTGTTCCAGTCACTGTGTCTGCCTGTTGTGATGTCAGCATTGCATGCCTCCCCCACAGTGATGGAGATGGACAGATGCTTATCCCTCCAGAAGTGTGAGCCCACATTAATCCTTCCTCTTAAAAGTTGCTTTGGCTGCTGTGTTTTATCACAGCAGCAGGAAAGTAATACAGGGCACAGAAGGCTTTGCATTCACCGTTAACCTCAGCCCTTGGGAGGCAGAGGTAGGCGGATCTCTGAGAGTTCAAGGCCAGTCTGGATTACCTAGTAAGTTCCAGTCCAGCCAGAACTACACCGAGGGTCCCTATCTCAAAAGGGGGAGGGGGAGAGAGAGATAGAGACAGAAAGAAGGAGGAGGAGGAAGAGGAAGGAGAAGAAGAGGAGAAGAAAAAGAAGAGGAGGAGGAGAAAGGAAAGGAAAGGACTTATTTAGCTAACAGGCTATGGTACAGTATAAAGAAAAGTCAAGGCAGAAGCTTAAAACAGAGGCCAATGGAGAAATGCTGCTCACTGGCTGGTTTCCAGGCTCACATTCCTCTGCCTTTCTTATACAGACCGATCTGCCCAAGTATGGTACCAACCACAGTGTGCTGGGGCTTGCTAGTCAATTAGCATTTTTTAAAAAATGCCTGGCAGATATTGCCATGGGCCAATGTGATCTAGTAAATTTCTCAGCTGAGGGTCCTATTTCCCAGGTGTCTCTATGTTTATGCCTGATTGACATCTGAAGCCATGACAGTGGGTTACCCAAAACTAAAGATGTATGAAAATGTCTTATAGAAACCCTCTGGATTAGCAAGCTTATTTCAAAATATAACTTTGAAAGAGTTTGAAGGGAATTACCCTTCAAGGCAGATAGTGCTGCTCCCAGAAGACATGGTTTATTAACGAAAATCACAGTGCCAGGCACGGAACACTTCCCTAGGAATCACTGCCATGAAGGCCCCAGAGGCCTCTACAACCACACAGACTTTTACCATTGTCCTTAGTTTTCCACCACAACTGGAGAGGTGTGGCCTTTTTGTTGAAGATACCACACACTCTTTGGCTGTGGGACATAAAGAAATTAATCTCAAACTAACCAGGAAAGTTCCTCGCTGTTAGCAGTGTTTGTGGTGCTGGAAAGTGCCACTAGGGAGAAGGGACATCAGTGGTCTTACACAGCACCGGACAATGCATGCTCTCATGCTGACCAGCTAGGCAAGGTTTCTACTCTCATGCCATGGTGTAACTGACCACGTCCTGATTGGCAATGAGGCCTGCTCCACAGGAGGGGCTCTCATATTTGGTACAAAGTAAACTTGTCCAAAAGTCTCTGTCTGGGGAGGTCACAGGCTTAGATAGAACCTTCTGTTGTTATTGTTTTGCTAAGAGATTATATTTATTTTTAATAAACATATCCATTTACGTTTATACCCATATATTTGGGATGTTTTTAACTTTGGTAAGAGAAGTTTCTTTCTGCAGTGGGCTGCAGCCAGTACAGAGAATTATTAAAAAGTGCTAATTATAAGTGACTGTAAATGACTCGCCCTAAACTGGATAGCTATCACACGCACACATGCATGCACACACACATATGCACACACACATGTGCACATACATGTGCACACGCACACATGTGCATTCACACACACACACACACACACACACACACTTGCCAAGGCTCAGGGATCATCAACAAAGGAGGCAAGTGTGTGCTAGTGAGAGGATGTTGGCAGTGGTACCATGAAACACCTCCTGGACAGGACACACTATTGCAATCATGAGCTCACACAGCTGTGGTCACCTTCTCAGACCTGCATAAGGTCAAGCCAGCCAAAATCCTGCAGAGGTGGAGGATGCACTCTCAGAGTCTTACACTTTACTTGAAGAGCTGTCACTAGGAGAATTTTGTTTTTTAAGGTAAGGTCTTACTATGTATTCCAGACTTGACTATGTAGACCAGACTGGACTTGAACTCACAAAGGTCTGCCTGTCTTTGCCTCCCAAGTCCTGAGAGTCAAGATGTCTGTCATCCCACCTGGCAGGAGAAGCCTTCTTGACAGCGTGGCCATTGGTAGACTATCTACCCTCTAGTAGATGATGCCGTTCTCGTGGCTCACACCGGCAGTGCCAATTGGACTTAGTGAGTTATTAAAAGAATAAATGGAGAACATGATGTTGGGAGGGAGATGTGTTGAAGGGATCTAAGAGGAATTGGAGAAAGAAGATGGAGACTGGATATGATCAAATTTCATTATATTATGTGTATGACATTATTGAAGAGTAATTGAATAAATAAAATTAAGAACAAAAATTAGCTTCATTTCTCTCACCCTGCACTGCATATAGATCAGTTCAAAATGATTCAATGACCTTAACATAAGACCTGAGTTTTTGAAACAGTTAGATGGAAACATTGGAAAATCATTTCTGGGTGTGGGCATTGGCTAGAACGTCTTGTAAAGAACTATAAAGCACAGACAATAACCCCGAATGGGATACATGAATGAGAAAGCTCCCACACAGCAAAGGAAAGGATCACCAGCATGAAGAGAGTTGTGAAGACACATGGCAGGAGACGAGGAAAGAAGTGCCACAGCCTGCTCCTCAGCCATCTTGGTTCCTGCTGCTACACAGGTAGGTTGAGGAAGCCCATCTGAGGCAGACATGCCCGCCCCTTTAGAACCCATTCTCTCCAAACTGCCTCCAGGTCTTTGAGCTGACCATGGGTCACCTTGATGCGTTTCTCCTGCAACTCTTCCTAGCCTAGCATGGCTGTCTGCCAGCCCACCTTTGGAGTATACCTTACCCACCCACAATCTTTTTTTTTTTTTTTTCGAGACAGAGTTTCTCTGTGTAGCCCAGGCTGTCCTGGAATTCACTCTGTAGACCAGGCTGGCCTCAAACTCAAAAATCCACCTGCCTCTGCTTCCCAAGTGCTGGGATTAAAGGTGTGTGCCACCACTGCTCGGCACTTACCCACAATCCTACAGTTCAGACTTATTGATCTTGTTTATTCAACATGCAGTTAAGAGTATACAGAGAATACAGATTTACCTCACCGATCAACAATTATACCTATTGTTTTAGTTGCTGTGAAGATACACCATGACCAAGGCAAGCATTTAATTGGGGCTGGCTTACAGTTTCAGAGGTTCAGTCCATTGTCACTCACGGCAGGAAGCATGGCGGCATGCAGGCAGACATGGTGCTGGAGAAGCCAAGAGTTCTTATCAGAAGGCAGCCAGAAACAAGACTTTGTTCTGTTGGTCCTTTTTTCCCTCACTGGGTGGAGCTTCAGCATAGGACCTCAAAGCCCACCCCCTCAGTGATATACTTCCTCCAACAAGGCAACACCTCCTAATAATGTCACATCCCCTGGGCCAAGCATCTTCAAACCACCACACCTGTGGCTTCATACCATGTACACTTCCTGTTTTGTGTGTATGTGTCAGTAAGCACCAACCTGAGACAACTATAGACACCTGTACAGCTGAGAAAACCTGGATCTGCCGGCCTTTCTCCCTCCAGAGAGAGAGCTTGCACCAGACAACCAACCCAGACAGAGCCTTGATCTTGGACTGTTGTGCACACATCAGAGCTGCAAGAACTATATTTCTGCTGAATGTAAATTATTCAATCTCATATTTTGGTGTAGTGGCACAAATGGACTGAGACAAGAATTTATCTTCAGTTCACTGTGCTGAAATTTCAGGTTGTTAGGGTGCCATGAGTATTTCATGCAGAATGCTTCTGGAGGTGGAAAAGCAGGCTTCACATCAGTTTCACTTATCACTGGGGCCCTTCGTGGTACAGTGGAGGATGCTCCATGTACCAAGACTATCCTGGGATCCACTTAGAGGCATTAGGCAGAAGGTGGGTAGTTATAGGAACAAATATCTATACTTGCAGGGAAGAAGCTGTAGCCACTGTACATGGTTTCTAACACCACTAAATATAGTGTTGTTGTTTTTAAAATACATTGTCTGGGTAACCACCAAATCTGACATTTGTAGTTCCAAACTAGTGGATGAGATAAACTTGGTGAAATTCATTTACAATGAGATTATGTGTATAATTTACTCTAGCCACTAAATGGGAGTGACTCGGAACAGGATGGCCATAATGCGCTGCATACCTGATAGTGGAAGCACTGTCTGACTTTGCATACTGTCATGGGCTGGCTTGTCTTTATCCGTCTGTAGTACTTGGTTGGACATGCAATGCCTGTATGTGTCTGGGACACCATCTGACATTTGATGTGTGACGGGGCGCAAATTGTTTTTTACTCCTCTGGTGTCTTGTTAGAAGCTTTATGATGACCGGTCCTGCTGTGAGTTCATTGGGAGAACTACGGCATCCTGAAGATGCCAGGCCACCTCCTGTGCAATTCAGGCACCCTCTTCCTTCTTAGAAGCTTGATGATGAGAAAGGTGGTGGAAGACGCATTGGCGAGGTCACATCCCTCGAGCTGGATCATTCTTTACACTTGGTCTTGGTTCAGGAGTCTGAAAGGGACGGGAAAGAAAAATCCACCAAGAAACAATGGAGCTACAATGTAACTGACCGGAGAGGTGGAAGCCGGGTTGCAACACCCAGGATTCAAGCAAAGAGAATCCAGCATCCATGCGCTTTTGAAACAAGTCTCAAAGAGCTGTTCCTTCTATTCTGTTTGAGCCTGGCCTCTCACACCTGCCTCTCTCCTCTCTCACCCTTCCCTCCCTCATCCTCTGCCAACTGCTCTCTGCCACCTCCTCAGCGGTCCCTGGAATCTCATAACCCTCAACTCAGGCTCAAAGTGCAGATTTATTCTATTTGTCAGATGCCACCACAGAGAAGGTAAAGAAGCAAGAGCCACTGAGTGGGCTCCCCCGGTTCAGAACCACAATGATACCCTAGGGTTCATTTGAAAAGAGTCCACATAATAAAAGAAACTGACATCAGGTTGGCATTGCCACCTCCAGAAGCATCTGCACAAAACACTCAGTGACCTCTGTAAACCGGAAATTGCAGTAGCAGAGCATTGAGGATAAATGCTCGTCTTGGTCCTTTTATGCTGCTGTTATGAAATGTATGAGACTTGGGTAATTGATATCCAACAGAAATGTAGTCCTCACAGCTCTCGAGTGTGGGCAGACCAAGATCAAGGGTCTGGCAGGTGTGGTTGTCTGGCATGGGCTGCTTTCTCTGGTGGAGAGAAATCCTGTGTCTCCACATAGTTAAAGAAGACCAGAGAGAGTTTCACCCCACACTTAAGCCCTTTACTCAGACCACTAAGCCTGCTGCCAAGGGAGGAGACCTCATGCGGAGAATACACCACTCACAACACGTCTGTGAAAACACTGTCTCACCCACAACCCTGAACTCAACCCATAGACAGTCTGCTGAGCCTGACTGAGGAATGGTTACCATGCATACTTTGCTGGTTAGGGTTTGTGGGGGTTGTTTATTTTTATTTTGTTTTGGTTTGTTTTTGACACGGGCTAGAGACATTAGAGAAGAGAGGAAACCTCAACTGAGAAAATGTCTTCCCACTGCACTGTTTTTTTTAAACAAGCCTGTGTAGCATTTCCTTGACAATGATTGATGTGTGAGGGACCAGCCCACTGAGAACTGTATCACCCCCAGGCTCACGGTCCTGGGCGGGGAAGAAGTCAGGCTGAGCCAGACAGTAAACAGCACTCTCCCTGTGGCCTCTGCTTTAGTTTCTGCCTCCAGGTTCCAGCCGTGAGTTCTTGCCTGGCTTCTTTGGATGATGTAAACTATGTGAGCCAAATAAACCCTTTCTTCCCTAAGTTGCCTTTGGTCATGGCATTTTGTCACATCGATAGAAAACCAAACAAAGACACACACCCACATGACTCTCCCAGCAGAGGCTAGCGTGTGCATGTGGGTACACATTGCTAACAAGCCACTGTCAGACTGATCACACACTCTATCAGCCTTCAGTGCAAAAGACATGCCTTGGAGTATGACGTCACAAGTGATTTTTGCGCTTGTCTTTGCAGGCTCCTAGTCACTTTGTTCTCCTGTAGCCTCTTCCTGTCCCCCTCTTTCATCTCTAGCTTCTCAATTAATGAGAAAATCACCAGAGAAGGTTAGCCACCAGTCTCTAAGAACAAGTTTCTATACATACGAAGATGGGGTTGTTGTCCTTCTATTTTGAATATCTTTTATTTATTCTTTAATCATTCATGACTATAAACAATGTATCTGAAATGCATCCAACCGAATCCTCCTCATTGTCTCCAGATACCTCCCAACAGGTCCCCTTCCCACCTTCGTGACTCCTCCACCTTTCCTTGAAATCCACAATGTTCAGTTAATGCTGCCTGCTGGAATATTGACTAATCATGTTGGCTTGAGATCTTGACCAGGTCTTAAGTAGGTACAAGTTCATGAGTACAAAGACCATGTCATGTCCAGAAGACAGTGTTTCATAGTATCCCCTCCCCATCCCCCCCCAGCTCTTACGTTCTTCCTGCTCCGTTTCCTGCAATATCCCTTTAGTTACGTGGGTGTTGATGTAGATGCCCCACTTAATGCATAGCACCCACAGTCACTTACCCCCGGCACTTTGACAGTCACAGGTCTCTGCACTGCCTGCTGCCTGCTGCAGAAGGAGGCTTCTCTGGCCAAGGTTAGAACAGCCCTAGTCCATGAGTGTGAACATAAATATTTAGAAGGCAATTTGACATGTCCAGTTAGCAGAGCAGCAGTAATAGTTTCCCCCCTGTGGCTTATAAGCCCCCAAGTGTGGAGTTTCGGCACATTTACAATACTAGGCAAGAATTCCTTTATTCAAAGCAGGCCTCGAAGCCAATAAGACAGTGGTTAGCCACCCCTGTAGCTTTCATGCTGTTATTGCAGTGCTGGGCACAGTTTGCCTGGCAGGTTGGTACTGTAGCTTCAAGGTTCATGGTCAGTCAATACTATTGATTTTTCTCCACCAGAACCCTACATAGTTCCTCCTAGCCATATGAAAACTATGCAGCAAGGAAAAAGTTTGACTTCTCTGTGTTCTGCGAAATAAGTTGTGTCTTCAGCAACAGGGTCTACCATCCTCCTGTTTTGGGAAGCCAAAGCATTGTCAGCAGCTTGAATTGTTTTGGGGGGTCCTTAAGGCATCTCTATACCTGACATGAGATTTTCATTTAATAATCCATGCCTTCTAGAAGCATTCCCCACCCACTCAGGCTGCCTTTGTTCAAGCTCCTACTAAAAAGTATCTACTAAAATAAGAATTATAAAGTAGTGCGTTCCCATAAAGGTTTTACATTCTCCCAATTTGGGTTAACTCACAGCTCTGCCTTGTCATGTCCACTAACTGTCTATCCAAATCTGCACTTAAAATTTAAACCCCTAGAATCCCACACCCCCAATTTCATAGCAATGTGGTCTACTATCCCCTCACCCCATAAGGCTTCTTCTTCCATTTCTCTTGTGGCCCCTTTCTAGTTTCTAATTTCTACAGACACTCTAAATTAGAGGGGGAAAAGGCAAAAGTTTGAAGCTAATATCTACATATGAGAAGGAACACAGGGAATTTGTCTTTCTGTGTCTGGTCCCCTCACTTCAGTTTCATTCTTTTCCTGCAAATTATTCAATTTCATTTTTCTTCACAGCTGAACAAAATTCTGTTGTATGTATGTATCACGTTTTTATTATCGTTTATTCATCAGTAGATTTCTGGGTTGAATCTATTCCCTTGCCATTCTGAATAAAGCAGCAATGAGCACGGACGTGTGTGTGTCTCTGTGGGAGGAAATAAAGTCCTTTCTGAGCGTGTGCCAGGAAGGGTGTAGCAAGGGTGTAGCTGAAGTGTAGAATCGTCCTGTTTTTAACTTTTTGAGAAGCTTTCACACTGACTTCATAGTTGCACCATTTCACCTGACACGAGAAATGGATATGTATTCCTTTCTCTACCAGCGTCTGTGTTCTTTGTTCTTGGTGGACAGAATCTCAAAGTAGCTATAATTTGCATTTCCCTAATGGCTAATGATGTCGAATACATTTATAAAATATTAACCACTTGCATTTCTTCTTTTGAGAACTCTCTATTCTGTTTCATGGTCTATATTTCTAATTGGATTGTTTTCTTTTATTGAATTGTTTATATATTCTATATATTAGTCCTCTGTGGGATGTATAGCTAGCAAAAAGTTTTAACCCACTTTGTTGGCTGCCTCTTTATTCAGCTGAGTTTTCTTGTCATGGGGCCCTGTTTGTTGATTACACTGGTTTTCTGAATGATCAGAGTCTGTTCACAAAGACCATTCCTGTGCCTGTATCTTGAAGTGTTCTCCCTACACCACCTCTAGCAGTTTCCAAGTTCCAGATCTTCTACTGAGGTCTTACGTTTGATCCATTTGTAGTTTATCCAGATCTTCTACTGAGGTCTTACGCTTGATCCATTTGTAGTTTATCTTTAGGTTGAGTGAAAGATACATGTTTGGCTTCGTTGCTCTCATTGCGTCTATCTAGTTTTCCCAACGTCATTTATTGAAGATGCTAGCTTCACTCTACTCTGTGTGTCACCATCTTTATCAAAAACAATGTGGTTACACCTGTGTAGCCTTGTATTCAAGTCCTCTATTCTATTCCACTGACCTATGAGTTTGTTTTTGTACCAATATCATGCTGTTTGTTTAATGATGGCTCTGTGGTATAATGTGAAATCAGATATGTTGACATCTCCAGCGATGTCCGTTTTGCTCAGGATCATCATTATCTTGTGCTTCCATATGAATTTTAAGATTTTTTCTGAGGTAGAAATGTCTGGTTTCTATGGAAACTCAGTTATGTCATAGGATGTTTTGCTGAGGCAGTCAGGCGAAAGGATATTTTGCTGAAGCAGACACAGGTAAGAGGATGTTTCACTGAAGCAGACATGTCAGAGGATTGTGGTGTTTAGAAAGAATATAAGTGTGACCACAGACAGTGGGGAGGCTCAAGAATTGGTTCACCTTGCTCTATCTCACTAGTCTTTGCTGATGACCCACTTGTATTGATTCACCTTACATGGTGTTGCTGATCTTCTCTGTGGTGACTTCATAGAGTAACTCACCAAAGAACTTCTTGTGATATTCCAGCAGCTTTTTGCCACTTCCACAGACTAACACCACGCCTGTGGACCCTCATGTTTTATTCTGGATCAAGCTGCCACTACTGGTTCATGTTTGGTGTCTGCTGAGTGGACTGGACTACAGCTGCTTATTCGTGTTTGGTATTTGCTAGTGGACTGGATGAGAACAATGAAGACTGAATTGCCCCAAAGAACTATTTCTAAACAGGTCCATGTGTCCCATATCTAATAACCTTTCTTTCCCACTACCTCTGGTGGGTGGTGGACTAGAAGGGAGGTTGAAGCATTTAAGAACCCTTATTAAAGTAGGTTGTGAAAAATATAAGCCTACATTTTTCTATTTCTGTGAGGAATGTCACTGGTAGTTTGATTGGAATTGCCTTTAGTGAAACATCTAGCTAAGACTGGAACTTTAAGTTCTGTATTGATTAAGAGTAGAGATAATGGACACCCATGTTTTGCTCCTGATTTCAGTGAAAGTGATTTGAGGGGTTTTTCCCATTTAGTATAATGCAGGCTGTGGGTTTGTCGTTTATAGCTTTATTATGTTAAAATACATTATTCCTATTCTGCATTTTGTCAAGCCTTTCACCATGAAGGGATGTCGGATTTTGTAAAAAGGACTTTCTGAATCTGTTAGGGTGACCACGTGATGTAATTAATGTCCTGAGATCATCTGTGTATAACATTTACTCATTTACATATATCAGACCACTCCTGAACCTCTCATATAAATCCAACTTTATCCTGGCAATCCTTTTCTGGTGTTATTGAATTCAGTCTGAAAAAATTTTGTTTAGACTTTTTTAGTCTAATTCATCAGTGAAACTTGTCTGAAACTTTCACTGTTTCATCTTCATGTGCTTTTGGAATCAGGGTATACTAGCTTCATCAGGAATTTGGCAATGTTTCTTTTTCTATTTAATGGAATAGTGTGAGAAGCATTGGTTTACTTCTTTGAATTACTAGTAAAAATCACCAGTGAATCTCTCAGGGCCGGATTATTTTAGTTAGATTTTTAATTGCTGCATCAACCACACTGCTTGTTATAGTTCTGTATAAATTGTTTATGACCTTTTAATTTAATTTCTACAAGTCATTCCTGTCTAGAAAGTCATCCATTTCTTTTAGGTTTTTCAATTTAACAGCATATTTTTCCAGGTAATACCCAGTGGTCTTCTGAATTTCATTGGTATCTGTCATAATGGCTCCTTTTCATCTCTTATTTTCTTAATTTCAGTCTTCTCTCTCTTTATTTTGATTAGTTTTGTTAATATTGTTTATATTTCTGAAGAGCCAACTCTTTGTTTCATTGATTTTTTGTATTGTTTTGGTTCCATTTTATTAATTTATTCCCTATCTTAAAGATTTTTTTCCCATTTACTGATTTGGGTTTTTCTTCTTCTTTTTTTCCAGGGTCCTCAGGTATATCAATAATTTATTCATGTGAATCTCTTGTTTTTCCTTTCTCTCTCCTCTCTGTCTCTCGTCTCTTGTCTCTCTTCTCTCTCTCTCTCTCTCTTTCTCTCTCTCTCTCTCTCTTCTCTTCTCTTTTCTCTCTTTTTCCTTTCTTTCTTTTGTTTCTCTGTGTAGCTCCGGCTGTCCTGGAACTCAACATGTAGACCAGATTGGCCTTGAACTTGGAACTCCACCTGCCTCTGTTTCTCCAGTTCTGGGATTAAAGGTGTGTGCCACCACCACCTGGCTTCCACTAGCATGTTTTTAAATTTTGTATTTATGTGTAGATATGTGCTTGATTACATGTGCAGCATGTGCGTGCAGGCACTCTTGGAGATGTCATCGTCAGATCTCCCTGAGCTGGAGTTACAGGCAGTTGTGAGCCACCATGTGGATGCTGGGAACAGAGCCTAGGTCCTCTGCAAGAGCAGCTAGTACTGGTATATCTTTCCAGCTCCATCGATATATCATTTAGATATAATCGTTTATCACATGCTAGTATGTTAGTAATAATATAATATTCTTCTACTGGAATTTAAACTTCTGCTTAAGATTCATAACTTTCACCCTAGCAAGATAAAACTATATATTTTGGTAATTATTTTGTAGCTTAGTATTAATGAAGTAACCACAGATGATACAACTAAATCTGTGAGATTTTAATTTATAGTTTCATTTGCACACACCAATGGCTTCCTTAATTACAATTATAATTCTGTGTCATCATTTAGCAATACAATCTCTTAAATTATTTTAGATCTATTTTATTTCGTGTGTATAAATGCTTTGCCTGCATATATCTATGCACTACATTTGTGCCTGGTACCCACTGAGGCCAGAGGAGGGCCTTGAATGTCCCGGAACTGGAGTATCAGGTGGCTGTGAGCTGCCACATGACTGCTGAGCGTTAAAGCCCGTCCTCCACAGGAACAACATGTGCTCTAAGCGCCGAGCCGAAGTTCAGCCTCATTTCTTTTTAATATTGCATGATTTCAGCACCCGTCAGTTCCATAATCCAAAATCATTCCCTTGCTGTTCTGAATTTCAGGCATAATGCATCTCTCTCTGATCTAAACCCTGAGCATTCTAGGTTGGGTGCCACTAGGAGACATGTAATGTGATTTTTACCCTGGCTATATTTTAGCTAAAATGCTTTAGTTAAAAGATTCTTTTTAAAACGTTCTGTTGTTATTGTGTTTTGGTTTTGATGCTGGGTATGGTGCTGCACACCTTTAATCCCAGCACTCGAGAGGCGAGACAAGCAGATCTCTGTGAGTTTGAGGCCAGCCTGGTCCACAGGGCAGTTCTAGACCAGCCAGTGACCCTGTCTCAAAACAAAACAAACAAAGAAACAAAAATAGGGTCTCACTATGTTGCCCAGGCTGGTCTCAAACTCTTGGGTTCAATTCATCCTCCTATATTATTCTTTGAGAAAATGAGAGATGTTAAGATGTAAAATCTCTAACCTACTCATTCCTTTAAACACAGTGGAATGGATGCAGCTTCAGAACAGTCTCCTCTCCCAACTCAAGGATGTTTCTCAGAGCTGATCTGGAAACTTCATCCCAGTTACAGTGCCACAGCTAGAGGTGGCTATGGCACTGTGTAAGAACTTCACGAATGGATCTGAGATTGAGACCCAGACTGCTGAACCTACACAGCAGGACCCCAGCAGCAAGAGTTCAGTCTGCCCTCCTTCCCAGCCTGGCCTAGCCTGGCAGACACCTTATTCATATTTCACACTCCGTTCCTGCAGACTTCTATAGCTCTCCCCTCCTCCCAGGGAGAGAAAGAGAGTTAATCACAGGAAATAACTTACTTAGGAATAAAATCTCTGAAGGGAACAAAGAGGATTTAAAGTTATTTTCTAATCCCCTTTCCAAATCAGGTCTTTGAAAGGAATGAATGCTGCCAGCAGGTGGCAAGATACACAAAGCAGTGTTGATTCCCTGCAGCCAGAATGCAAGAGTCAGAACTGTATTTTAACTGCAAAAGGAAATGCTAATCTAAGTTAAATATCAAACTTCAATATAATTTTTATAGAATACTAAAATCCTTGCTTATCAGTAGTATAGGTTGGATTTATCTCACCAGAACACAGCCTGACTTCTGTAAATTTTACACTTACCAACTTGAAATAAGACAGTCTGTCCAAGTCATTAAACTGTATAAAACATAAAGTATCTTCCTTTGTCTTGCTGTACCTCTCCCCCCAACCCCAACCCCGTCATCTATTCTAAGTGTGTTGGTGCCCTGCAGTGGGGCGTGCTGGGACAAAATGCTAGCGTCTGTGATTGGTACCCTGCAGTGGAGCATGCTGGGACAGAGTGCTAGCACCTGTGATTGGTGCCCTGCAGTGGGGCATGCTGGTACAGAATGCTAGCATTTGTGATTGGTGCCCTGCAGTGGGGGCATGCTGGGAAAGAGTGCTAGTATCTGTGATTGTTGCCCTGTAGTAGGGCATGCTGGGACAGAGTGCTAGCAGCGGAGAGACTCACATTCCAGTTTTATATTAGGCTGATGCAGTTTTGTTTTGTGTTACAAATGGTGTCACTGAGTCATGCAGAGCATTTGTCAGC
This sequence comes from Mastomys natalensis, assembly GCA_021653895.1. Classification (NCBI taxonomy): domain Eukaryota; kingdom Metazoa; phylum Chordata; class Mammalia; order Rodentia; family Muridae; genus Mastomys; species Mastomys natalensis. The sequence goes on from JAJTUV010001788.1 coordinate 176,969, forward strand.
TTGTCACAAATGAGTATTCAGACATCCCCCAAGTCCTAAGACACACACAGTTTGAACTTACACAGTATGAAAAGTCCATGCATGAAAACTCAGTGCTGTTGCACTGGGGACCAAGTTCCCAGCACACCCAAACACAAATACACCAATACAAAAGAGACTGAAGCTGCCAAAGAGCCACAGCCACAGAAGGGGGAGCCTGGAGCAACACCTCAAGCCAGAGTCTGTATCCATCTGCAGGACCAACCCTTCTCGATGCAGAAAGTTGAAACTGTGAGTCTCATTTTGCCCTTCATTGTTAGCAGAAGCACAGATGGGTGCTGGGATGTCCAGAGCTACAGCTAAACTGTTCTGCAGCTTCAGGCCCAGCCAGGTTTACTTGATAGATCTAGTCATGCAAGAAATCACAGTTTTCTCCCACGTCGTAAGAGTCTCCAGGAGGAAAAAAAAATGACAAATGAAACAATATCCGGAGAAGTGATACGATAACACATGTTTCATTGCCCAAAATGCTTTTGGACGGTACATGAGACAGAAGACTGGAACACAAAGAGATCAAACCATCTCTGAGTTTGTGGTAATTTGCATCTGATTTTTGCTGATGGTGACTTTGATAACAAGAATAAAGGAGCTGTCATCTCAGCTGGATTCCTGAGAGAAGTGTGGTGTGCTGAGCAGTTGGCTCTATGACACTCAGCATGCTAGGAGGCGTGTGCTGTGCTGAGCAGTTGACTTTCCAATTAGCAAATGGCCACATTCGCCAACTCACTGGCTTTCTGGATTCAAAGTCCAGAGTGCTAACCATTACACTATGGGACCAACATTCACTGGCTTTCTAAACCTTACTTTTGTGAGTCACTCCTGAGTTGCAGCTCATATCTGGCTGGGACGGATTCTAAAGTCACTAGTGATTAGTAGGATTAATCGACTCACCTTGCTTAGAAGGATTGTCCTTGTTGCCTCCTAATAAATGGGATATTTACCCATGAATCTTCACACGTCATCTGCATCCTATGTGAATGGCACATTGAATTACAAAATGAGTGTGAGATCCATACAGGAATCACAGACAAAAGTACCAAGCAAACATGAGCCCGATAGACAGGACTGGTCAGGACATCTACTCACAAGGCACCTTGCCATGTTTTGCCTGGAAAACAAACAGCAGACTTTAGAAAGGACGGAAGGGGTAGGAGCACATATGCACTGTTGGGAGGACGGGAGCACAGTGCTCAGTCACTGTGGAAGAAACTAAAGCTAGAACTGCCAGAGCAGTGCCACTCTTGAGTGTACCCCTGAAGGTTCTGAGGGTTGTTGTGCAGTTGTCTCTCATGTCCTTTAATGGACTTCATACTTAATGTCTAAGTTTCTGAGGAACAAGTTAGCCAGGGCAATACCTGTGTGTCTCTCTGTAGACCTGAGAGGGTTGCCATGCCAGGGATACTCTGGGAATCCCAAGTCTCTCCTGCCCTACTAGAGACACAAAGTGGCCTCCGGAGTTTGGCTGGTTTCACAGGACCCAGGCTCATGGCCTTGGAAAGGCTGTGATCAGAGTCCATGTTACCTGGTAGCCTCAGGGTGGTCAGACTTCTCACAGACATGTACATGCCTTCCCTAAGAGTGGCCTACATGGTATAGGCTGGGTAGCCCAACAATAGCTATCTGCACACAAGAGAGCCTGAGAGTCTTGAGACTGCCAATGAAGACCTAGAGAATCCCAAATGTTCTTCAGTCTATAATGGAAAGTCAAAGAAGCAGAGCTCTTTGCTGGTGGCATTGATAATGAGATAGATGCTCTCATTTGTAAGAAGCAAAGATCAGTAAGCAAGCAGCATCACTTTCCCGACCTCTTCATGTCTGGGTCATTGCCAGAAGATGCTGCCCACTTTATGAAAAGATCTCCTGCATCCCTAAGGTAATCTGTCTGAAAGCCCAGAGTCAAGATGCTCAGTTGATTCCAGATGGCAATTATGATAATCTACCACACAGGGGCCTGGTGCCACAGGGTGAGATGTCTTTTGTTTTTGTTTTCTTTGTTTTTGAGATAGGGTCTCACCTTGTAGCTCTAGCTGGCCTAGAACTTGCTATGTAGACCAGATTGACTTCAAACTCATAGATACACCAGCCTCTGCTTCCCAAGTGCTGGGATTAAAAGAGTGCCCCACCACATCCAGTGTGGCACAGATTTTTAATCTCTGCTATTTAGGAAGCTGAGGCAAGAGTTTATGGATCTGAGGCCAACTTGAGCTTTGGAGAGCTCAAGGCTATCCTGGGCTACTAACTGAGACCCTATTTCAAAATAAAAGGTGAAATGTTGGGGATTGGTTCTAATGCTTTGTCTTAACTCAGCTCCCAAAATCACATGGGAATCTATGTGTCCAGATGCTGACAGTCCCTGTCCCCAATTGGGTTTGATTGATCAATAAAGAGCCAGTGGCCAATGGCTTGACAGGATGAAACAGGCAGGAACAGTGGGGAAGAAGAAGGGAGTCAGCCATAAGAGGGGCATAGGATAGACCACACACTGACAGGGAAGCAGAGAGGTCAGAATTAAGAGTCTGTCAACATTTAAGAGTCAGGGAAGTGGCCCCGGGGGGAAACTCCCTGGCTTGGTTCTGGGGCAACAAAGATAAAATCTAGATTTAGAAAGTATTAACTAAGGAATACTGAAGGAGAGTATGTGCTAGCCTCAGGAGGTTTGGAAATACCCAGGCATTGAGCTAGTCAAGGCATATCAAAATTAAGCTGACGTGTGTGTGTGTGTGTGTGTGTGTGTGTGTGTGTGTGTCTGTGTGTCTGTGTGTGTCTGTGTGTGTCTGTGTGTCTGTGTGTCTTTCATTCTCAAGTCCAGAGAATTCTGGAGGGTGCCTAGAAGTGTGATCACTTGCTTGGAACACAGAGCAGATTAACTATTCACTGCTATGGTGGAAAGACACTGAGAGACAATATTTATAATATGGAAGTACAGGATAACCCATGTAACATTTTTTAAAGCTCCTATAGCAGACAGAAAAGTGAGTACATTGGTCATCAGGAGATCCTTGAGCAGTCACAGCCCAGGTGCAGGGTGGTTAGGGGAAAAGTGACACTGGGAATTTGGATGGAGCCTAAGGCAGCATGCTCCAGGAGAAGCAATTTATTGCTAGTCTTCCCGAAAGTCAAGTTATAAAATCAGCAATGTCCCCGACAACAAGCAAGTGGGTACAAGAGAATACAGTATGCATTTTGATGGTGTTTGCATCCACGGAAAGTGGGGGGACATTCAGGAAAAGAGGACCAGACTGGACAGCATCATAGTGAGTAAAACAGAAAAACAAATATGATGTATCTTCTCTCCTACATGGGCGGGCAGGAAGACAGGACATGGCCACAGCACATGATGTGCCTGAGTGAAGGCATCATCAGAAAATCTATCATGTTGCATGCGGAAAGTATGCTAATTAAAAAGATAAAGTGAGACTGAGTCTTACTCTGAAGTCCAGGCTGGCCTGAAACTCATTAGGTAGCCCAGGCTAGCCTTGAACTCATGACAATCCTCTTGTCCCAGCCTCAGCCTCCCAAGTGCTAAGATTATAGGCAGGACTCACCCATTCCTAGCTTACAATCTTTTGTTTTTAAATTACACACACACACACACACACACACACACACACACACACACAGGGGGTGGGAGTTATATATGCTTGGCACCAGGAGTGACACTATTAGGAGGTATGGCCTCATTGGAGGAAGTGTGGGTATGAGCTCTAAGACCCTCTTCCTAGCTGCCTGGAAGCCAGTCTTCTCCTAGTGGCCTTCAGATGAAGATGTAGAACTCTCAGCTCCTCCTGCACCATGCCTGACTGGATGCTGCCATGTTCCTGCCTTGATGACAATGAACTGAACCTTTGACCCTGTGAGCTAGCCCCAATTAAATGTTATCCTTATAAGAGTTGCCTTGGTCATGATGTCTATTCACAGCAGTAAAACCCTAAACACACCACACCCCCACACACACACACACACAAGAGGAGAAGAGAGAGAGAGAGAGAGAGAGAGAGAGAGAGAGAATCTTGAAGTACCAGAGGCTAACTGTCCAAACCAGCCTGTTAGAACCATTTATCTCAGGAGGGTCTATGCAGAGTTCAGGCCTTGCTTTCTGTGTTGCTGGTGGTTGCTTTCTTTCCTTGGCTTGAGGCTGTAGTAATTTTCTCACCTCCTTCACTATCCATAGTAAAACTTCCTCTGCCTCCATCTTAGAAAAGCACCTTTGATTGTAGTTAGCTGAGCCAGGAACTCACTTAGTCACCCCAATCTGAAGACCAGCAGCACTTGGTCACACTTGCAAAGCCCTTGGTCCATGACGGGACACCCACAGGGAGGAGGGCTTGTATACTTTGTATACATCTGACCCCAACATGTCTTCTCTGACCTTACTTAATTCTGAAGATGAGGCCTTTGCTTATCACACAAGTATTAATGTTCAAGTGCCAATATGGTGTTCCTGAGAAAGTCACAATCAAGAAACGACAGCATGGTTTAGGGTTTGTTTGTTTGTTTGTTTTTGCAAATAGAGTAAACTCTCCACTCCCTTCTCCCAGGTCAGCTTGTTTGAGAACATAGGACTTGGCACATCTGTGTTAGCCCTTCCCACCCGAATGCCCTAGGCAGTGGCTCAAAGTCAGCTGTACTGAGAGGGATACTCTGAGGTTCATCTGTGGGTCATAGCTGCTACCTCAGAGACTCATTATCAGCAGGGAATTTTGATATAAAATGGTGTTTTTCCAAGTGGGAACATTTTCCCCTCTACTCCGGAAGTGGTAAGAACTTGACTAACATCCCCCTAGCAACCCTGGCTGGGCCTCTAGGAAATGGCATTTCCTTAGCTTACAGATAGCATCTCTGGTATCCACGTCTTCACTCGGTCATCGCATCGTGCCTGTATCCTAATTTCCTCATCTGATCTCACTTCACCTTAACTACCTCTTTAGATACTCCAAACATTGAGTTAATATTCTGAGATAACAGGAGGTCATGAACTTGGAAGACAGCCTATATCCTGTATCTCTGATGGCCCGGCCCAGGAGAAGCTGGAAGGAAGAGTCCTTTGTTACACAGGTGGTAATTTGGATGAGGAGAACAGAGAGCACAGTTCTAGGAGTCAAGTTCAGGCACAGCCCTGCGCTATAGGTGTTTTGGGAAACCACAGTCTGGCAGCCAACTCTGTGACTTCAACCTCTGTTCTTCTTACTCCGGTGCTCCAAGCGGCAATCCCGGTCACCATCTCCTGCTCCTCACATGCTCTCTTTATCAGCACCTCTGGTCTCCGCATCTTCTGCTCCTCAGTAGACTTTTATTCAGCCACCATCATTCGAAGCCCCAGCCCTTCTCCTTCCTCAGTCCTCTCCTGATGAAACCCCCAATTTCTGTCTTATGAGCCTGTTTCTTAGTAGGAGGATGGGACTTTTGGATGAACTCCAAAAGAATGGAGACTGCTGCCAGACTCAGTCTAAAGGACCTGGTCAGTTCCAAGCCCACACATCAATCATTCATTCATGCACTCATCAATCCATCCATCCATCCATCCATCCATTTAGCCATGGATGGCCACTCATTAATTACATATAAGCTTAGTAAGTGCCTTCCACATTAGTCAGAATGCATCAGCATACGAAATAGACGAAGCCGGCTGCTTCTCGGAGCTCACGTCAAAGGCTATGCAAATGTTTTCTATAAACAGTGAGATATTAAATATTTTAGGGTTTGCAGCCCATATGTTCTCTCACAAATACTAAACTCTGCCATAGCCGTACAAAGGCAGCCATCTATCCCTCCATGAATAAGGGTGACACCAGCATTGAGACTGTATTCTTTTCATACATCATGATTGTGTTTTATTAAAACAACAGGAAAAAAAGAGACTGTTTACCCCTGAGGAACTGTATTATCCATACATCACAGATGCTTTGATTCATTTGTTTGTCCCTGAGCTCTCTGCCTTCAGTAGAGTTTCATCACACAGAATAAAGGATTGCCTCTTCTCCCATCAGTGTAAATGTGCTTAGTGTTTCCCCTTGTTTAGAAATAAAAATTATATTGTGTCTGACTCCTCAGCTATCAGTCTATCCCTGCTTAATTTGGATTCTTTTTTGCTTTTTCTTTAACAAGGTTTCTCTGTGTAGCTCTGGCTGTCCTACAACTCACTCTATAGACCGGGATGGCCTTGAACTCAGAGATCTGCCTGCCTCTGCCTACGGAGTGCTGGATTAAAGGCATGTGCCACCACAGCCGCCAGCCACTGCTGCCATCATCACCTGGCATATTTGAATTCTTAAATACTAAGATGGTGCTACACACCTTATGTACAACTAAGATGGTATATATACACCTACACATAATTGTATATGTATACCTATATGTATATATACAGTCTGAGGTGACAGTTTCAGTTTTCCACATTGGATACTAATGGGCTGACACCAGCAGGTGAAGAGCCCTGTTGCTGGTGGCATTGCCAACAGCTGTGACTAGTTGAGACCTTTTTGTTACTTGCATTCCAACATGCCCTTCTCTTTGGTCAGTAAGTGTATTCCTGTGAACTCTACACCAGCAGGTAATGCAGAAAAAGGAGTAAAAAGTAAACTTAAAATTGATAATGCTGATAGAATATTGAACTTTTATTGAGTCCTTCTCCAGAAATAATTATAGTTAGGGTTTTTTTTTTTTGTTGTTGTTGTTGTTCTTTGTTTTGGTTTTTGGTTTTTTTTATATTTTTCCACTGTAATTTGAGTGACTGTTCTATGCCCTTTGCTGCCTCGTTGCACAAAAGCTATTTGGACATCTGCATGCTGGTTAAGTTAGGAGACTCAGCTGTTCTCTTTAAGGGTGTCTATTGGTTCAGATGCTGAGAACCAAAGATACCAGAAGGTGATTTGTCAGTAGTCTGAGCAATACATTCCAACGACAAAGGGTTTCTGCCCTCCACTGGTTCCAAGTAGAATATTTATTTATTTAGTGTGTGTGTGTGTGTGTGTGTGTGTGTGTGTTTTCTTGTGGAGGGGTGTTGAATGTGTACATACACCAGACCAGAGGTCACTATTGGAGGTCTTCCTCAATAGATCTCTATCTCTTTAGAGACAGGGTCTGTTACTAATTCAGCTAAGCTGCTTGCAAGCCCCAGGGATCCCGTTTCCAACTTGCCAGCACTGGGATCTCAGGTGCTGGCGCTATACCAAGGTTTTATGTGGGTTCTGGGGATCCAAACTCAGGTTTTCACGCTCATGTGGTAACCCTTCCCTGACTGGGCCATCGCTCCTGCCCATCAACTGTATCTCTGGTGAGTAGAAATCTCACAAGTTTCCCCTTAAAAACAAAATAAGCAAAAATAACACAAGTAGCGCATGAGAAGCTGATGTGGTTGCTTAGCCAACGATCCAAAATCCTCAAACCATGGAAGACATCACTGAAGGTCATCAAGATCATAACACAGTGCCCACGATTTTAGAGTCACAGTAGAGTTCAATACTGATGAACTGATGACACGTGGGGAAGCGTCCCCACCATGCATTTTCTGAACAGAGGCTTTGAGAGCCCTCCCAGAGAAGGCTCTGTGAGGGCTGAGAACACCTTGCACCACATCCACCAAATGTATCCAAACATAAGTCAACTCCACAACTTCAGACTTCCGATGCTTTTCGTTTGATGTGTGATCCCAGCAGGCTCCAGGATTTTCCCTGCTGAGGACGGAAAGCTTTCAAATTGGAAAACACAGACATATAAACATCCAGAGAAATAAACACAGAGATGCACAGTGGAAAAGCAAAGGAACACACACACATACACACACACGGGGGCGGGGGGGGGAGAAGAATGACACCATGACACCACACAGCTTAGGACCCATTCTCCTGTACTCTTCTAGAACTGATGTCATCTGTTATCCTTGAATGATAAAGTACTGTCAACTACCAGCCCTGATTTTTTCCAGCCCTTTCTGTTGTGATGTTGCTACTCTATGGAAGCCACTTAGGGTGAGCATGCCATAGACAGATGTGCAAGTAGTGCCTCCTCCTCCAGCGAGGCCCCTGCATGCCACCTTCGGTGTGACTTGCCCAGGAGAGAGAGTGATTCAAGTAGAGGGAGGCTCAGGATCTAAGAGTTTTTATTCTAGATGCTTCTTGTAAATGGCAGGTGCTCAGCCCCTCACTGGTTAATCTCCCTACACAGTAACACAATGTAGAGTCCTCCGTCCATTCATCTGTGTCATTTCAGCCAAGGGCATTGCCACAGATGCTGAGGTAAGAATGTCAGTTTCTCACCCATGGCAAAGTTCGACACTTAGAAATCAACAGTCATTAAGAGAAATGACTGCAAAGGGGGAGGGGAATCACTTCGCTCATCATATCCATGGGAATACACAAAACGTCACCGATGAGTTCAGAGCCTTTGTAAGTCTTCGCACGACATGACACTGCCACACCTACTTCTCACTCCAGACAAGTACAAGTACAGGAAAGTGTCAGATGCTCTGCCGACTGGGCTTGCACACAGCCCATCTGAGGGAGGTGTTGTGTCTAGCCTTGGAGGATACTTTCACACTGCTCTCCAGGGTCCACTCTGGGACAAGTACCAGGGAAGGGAATGGAAAGGAAGGGTGGGTGTTTGATCCAGGGAGCCCTATGAGGAACACACTGCAGCTCTAAAGAGGAAATTTAGGCAACATAAATCCAAGGACACTGAGAAAACCATCAGGACATGGGTTTTACTCTCTCAAAGACACCTGCCTGTCCACCTGTCCTTTTTGGAGATCTCTCTCTGTCTCAGTCTAATCAATAACCATCCCTACAACCATGACACCATCCTACCCAGTCTCCAGACACTGTAAGGTTTTCACATTTCTGGCAAATGTATCTGAAAGGTGGAGATGGGGTGAAGGCTCCAGACAGGTAGCTGCTATGAGCCCAGACCATCTCCCCCAAATGCTCCACTGCCCCTCACCACTACTGAGCAGCAGACCCTGACACACTGTGCTTGTCAGCCTCTTTACTGAACCCCACTGTGCATTTTCAATTATTTTTTTTCTTTTAGACAGGATCTCATCATTTGGCCCAGACAGTCTGAAACTCACAGTAAAATTCCCCTGCCTCAGCCTTCTAAGTGCTGATATCACAGGCTTCAGCCACCACACTCAGCATCTTAGTGAGGTCTTTAACATCCCTCATTCAGTCCATCCACATCTTTGTCTCAGTCTCCCCTTCACACCTGCTCCACTGGCTGAAATCCACACACAGGTGTCTCTGTGCTCAAATTCTGTTGGTAACTTTTTCTTTCCCCTTAAAAAAAAAAAAGTGAGATGCCATGTGCAAATACTCAAGTGTTGTGAGCGTTGAAGCATATAAACACGTGACCCTTTCTGCCCACCCCCATGTCTCCTCCTGCACACAAGCCCAGTCCTACACACCCCAGTCCATTCCCTGAGTGTGAGCTCTGGGCCTACAGCTGTGGACTCTTCAGAATGTCACTTGATAGTCATATAATGGAATACAGCAAGATACACACTAGGTCTGGCTTCTCTCATTCCACTTCATTGCTTCAAGAGCATCCTATGGTACCCATTGTTTTCCTTGTTACTCATAAGATTCTATCATGGAATGGGCCAAGGGCTGGTTAACCAGGAAGGAGTTAAGGACATGTCAACGTAAAAAAAATGCATACATCAACCTGACACACTGATTCTCCAAGCTGAAAACATTGAGAAGTTGTAATCGTGGAGGACAATACTGTGCCTTGCCTGTCACTATACTCGCAGGCCACAGACTCCTTTAACATGAAGGAAGATGGTCCTTCCTCATACCAGGGGAGAAAAGCAACCTTAGCCCCAATGTCTGAGCCCTGGGGTTCTGATGGACCTGTAGAAATATCCCTCTGTCTCTACTGCCTTCACAGACCCACACACCTCCAGTGAATGACTGTCCTGGAATTCACCTACCCACACCTACAGTGTAAGTGCTATCATTTTAGACAATTCGTCATTAGCTGTCTAAAAAGCAAATATCAATCAGGTTTCATTTCTAGCTCTACAAAATCACTCAAATGGATTTTTCTCTTGTAAATCTGTTGTTTGTGTGTTTGGTTTCTGGAGCCAGAGATGCTGTCTTAGGTCAAGGATGGGTAAGGATCATTGTCCGTATGCCCAGTGCTCAGTCAGTAGGCAAGGGGCTCACCTTGCCTCCAAAACTAGTCAAAATACAGCTGCCGTAAACACCCACTCAAGCTTGTGCCTGTGCATACTGACGTTTCTCTCAAAAAACCATGGCCGGGTTAATCTGAGAAGACAGCCTACGTCTGAGTTTATTAAGAAACTGCCAGATCTCCGGCGTTTTGGCCACATTCATTCTCTGCTGAGCAAGCAGAAGGTTCTGTTGTAGCCACTGTCATCCTGCGTTGCTTAGAGAGCCACAGGGAGGATGCTGAATGTCCCTGAAGCTGGAAATGGGGTCAGTATCATTTGAGGACACAGCTGTGGGCCTCACCTGTCAGGAGTGGCAGGACCTGGATATTGCGCAGAGGAGCCTCTGCAGGGATGTGATGCTGGAAGCAGAACTAGGGCAGCCTGCTGCTCTGGAGTGCTGTGGTCTTCAGGTGGGAGCATGGCTTTGATCCACGGAGTGTAGCAGAAGGCAGCGTGGAGCCTCTGACGTCAGTGAGACTCCAGAGATTGAAAGCCAGCCTGAGAAACCCATCAAGGTGCTGTATATATAATTTATATATTAAATATATTTTATAGATATGGAGCAAAGCATTCTGCTTGAAGTGTACCCTCTGTGACATCTGAATCCACATCAGTGCCAAATTTTTTGAACCTGAAAACAGCCACCTCCTCCTAGCTGAGCTCGGAATGGCATCAAAACCCGATAAAGGTCATCAGGCTGAGGTGTGCCCTGTAGTAACATGCCGCTCCGGTTCTCTGGACTCTGTGCCAAGAGGCACTAAGAAATCCCACATTAGCAGGCGTCAAATAACTACACCAGTGAGAGCTCAGTTGAAATTTAAAAATAAATTGGACTCAGGATGTGGCTCAGTGTGCTTTCAAAACTTGTGTCGTGCGTCTCCATTTATAAATTCTTCGTGTTATCTTTATCTTGAGGATATATGCTCATGGATGGTTGTTTGTAAATATAATCAGTTGTGGGGAAATTGCAGCCAAGTTAGAATTGTCCTTGGGCAAGAACATTTGTTTGATCATGATGGATGGAAAAAAAAAAAACCCAAAACAAACCTCTTTCCCGAGAGACAAGGTGTTGTAACGCACAGTCTTTGAACTCACTGTGGCCCCGACTGTGGCCAGTCCCTATTCAACGTCATACTCCTGATTGATGTCACCACATCATTTAATTTGTGAAGATTTTCATTATTACACTGAAATAGAAAAACGTAAACATCAGATTATTTTTTGAGAAAAACAAGTTCACGTATGTAAGTGTGATGTTGATTCTGAAATGGAGTTTTTATTGGAAATCAAAGTAGTCAACTGTAAGTAAATAATGAATAAACAAAGGGATATAGAAAGAGCCAGAAGGAAGTAAAGGAAGGAGGGAGGATAGGTCAAGTCAGATGTGGATGTGGCTTAGTTGTCGGGCTTGTGTTTAATATGTTCAGGCCTTGGATTCCACCCCAGATGGGTGAGGGAAAGGAGGAGAGAAAAAAGAAAGACAGGGAGAAGGGAAAAGGAGAGGGAGAAGGAGGGGGCTGTCAAACTGACTTCCAAGGCGGCTGTGCCACTTTTGGACATCTTAAAATGTCCAGAGACCATCATTCAGCCAAGACTAGTCCTCATCCATCCAGGTCTCACGTCATTCAGCAGCTGGTCCTTCAGGAACCATGGCTGAACTAGTTCAAATCCCAGCCCCAGCCCTTGTCTACTACTTCTGAGTTTGATCCTTGTCACTGACTATGAATAGTTCAGCTCTGGTTGCCTTCTCTCTGTACCTCAAACTCATTGGGCACCAGCCCATTGCCACCCTGCCACCCTGCCACCCTGCCACCCTGCCACCCTGCCACCTGCCACCTGCCACCCTGCCACCCTGCCACCCTGCCAGGGACATGGGAGCTTGTACTTAGCGAAGTCCTGTGGGTGCTGGGCACTCTTACCTGCAGTGTCTCTGGGTCAAGGCAGGTCACTCATGAGGTCCTCACATGCTATGTGTTGATCATAGCTCCTTTTCACAGAGAAGAAGATTGAGGCAGAGAACTCATGCATTGAATTTGGGTGCCAGACATGGGCACTGACTGCAGAGATACCTACAATTTTGTCACCCACAGAGCAGAAAGCACGTGGATGCCCTGGGCCTTCTTAGGATGCTTCAGAAGAGAGGTCATGATTACCCTAAGGAAAGCAGAGGCTGGTGTGGCAGACCCTACTGGTCAGCTGTTAGCAAGAAACACAGCTCACCATAAATGGATTCATCAGATGCTGAAATCGTGTTCCGGTAACATGGGTTTCCCTTGGAAGCCTGGGCACTCTTTCTGACGTAATGCCCTTCAAAGTGTTATTCTAAACAAATGACACAGGGCACAGGACATTTTTAAAGCATTCAGCAGTGAGTTCTTAAACTGGGTCTAGCATTAACGGTACAGCCTGCTCCCTGTACCTCCAGAGCCAGCTTCACAAAGGCTCTCCAAGGGTCTCAGCCTCCCTGCTCCCATCTCAGGTGCTTTCCTCCCACCCAGCTAGGAGACCTTTGTCTCCTGCGGTTCTTTTGTTCTCCCACAGGCTCCTTCAAGGTAAAGGGAGCTTACCCTTCAGAGCACTGAGACCCAGCAAAAATCAGGAGAACGTAAGTTCCTGCTCAAGGACGATGACATTCTAGAGAGGCCAAAGCAACCATGGTGTGTGAAGGGCTAAGAGAGACTAGTGGAGATGAAGGCTGGGCCAGGCATGATCCTCATGGCATCCTGTGTCCTCCATCGTATTGATGGAGGCTCATGTAGTGCCCTCAGGAACCTGAGTGGTATGTGTAGAGTCTCGTGTGGTATCTGTGGGGTCCTCTGGGAGCCCTCTGGGCTCTTTGTGACCTGCCCAAACCCAGCCCAAGCAATCTTGCATCCCTTTACTCTTTCCTATAGGTTTTGCTTGTGTAAAGTTTGTCCTAGAAACCCCCTTACCATGCATCTTGCAAACATCAGCTCAGACCACAGAGGAATTGTCACTTCCCTGAAGAGGGCCTACCTTAGTTCCTCTAGCTGGCTAGGCCTCCCAGTTTGTGCCCAACACTCTAACCTTGGATCACACTATTGCCTTCCTCTATGTGTTCTGGCCATGTCCCCTTTTCAAAGGAGCACCTGTCCTCAGTTACCCCTCTCAGGAAACCCACTTTCAGTAGACGGGACCACTGCTCAGAAACAGAACTCTTGGGGTAGCTGTAGCCAAAGGCTGATTTGAAGATTACAAACCCCAATGCCCTTGGAGGTGGGACTGGTCCTGTTGGCCTCTACTCTAGGGAGGAGCTGTCGAGCTGGGCTGCTGCTGACTGCTGTTGGACACACAGGCCTCTCCTAGTGCCTTCCTGCCTGTAGTATGTTCCTTTTGCCCTTCCGTGGACAGTACTCCATTAATCAGAATCCTCACTTCTAGGGGACTTGGACTAGGATCCTAACTCAACATCTATCTCCTCAATCTCATGAGGGAAAATCTCTGCACAGCCAGAGCTGAGCCTGGCTGGTTTCCCAGAGAGAGTGGCAGCTTACAAACACTTGTAGAAAGGATGGTCAGAGAGCTTCTCTCCTTGTTTGGAGAGAACAATGCCCAGAGTGACAGGTAGACTACCAGAGAGGGCCACAGTCTGGGCTTCTGAGTTCTCACCCGCCTAGAATGAGCCTCCTCTGCATTTCCTAAGGAGGAGAGTAGATCAAGAAAGAGCACAGGGGCTTCCTGAGCCCAAATTCCTCCTAGCACAAAGCCCTACCTGTTCCACACCAACTCTGACCTCTGATCCTGCCTCCAGATTTCAGCCACCTCTGAACTCAAGCAAGGCCCTTCCCTTCTCTAGGTGGCTGATGGCCAGGCTTTGTCTAGGTTGAGTCACAAGAGGGACTAAAAAGACCTCTCTGTAGATGGGAGGCTGCAGGCCTCATCCATTCACATACACATAGAGGTATACTGTACCCACTTCTGGCCCTGGGGCAGATGATGAACAAGCCCAGGCATTAGAGAGTAACAGCCTCTGAAGCCCTTGAGGATGGACCCCACTTCCTGGTCTCTACTTTAGGACCCATGTACCATTTCCCCAGTAGCTCTAGAAAGAGAAACATCAGCTTTGCCACCTTTTAGGATTTAAATTACCATATAAAAAGATGGACATATTTGGATTTTGTTGAGGCCCATTAAGGCAAAACTACTTCCTCTGGATCAAAATAATAGAAAGCTCCACCTCTGGCCTAGTGCAGAGACCTGGCAATGTAAGCTTCTCCAAACATTATATACTATAGTCTTCTCCCTTGGGAGTCAATCCAGATGGGCTTGTCAATCACCTGGGCAGGAGTCCACCCAGCCCCTCCCCAGGAAATCTGATTCACCTGAAGACACCTCAGGGAAAAAACACTAATTATCCACTCAATGAGATCATGTACTTGTCCCTCCCAGAAGCCCCTCCCGAGAGCAAACTCTCGGAGTTCTTCCATCCTGAAGTGCTAAGGAGAACTGCTCACATTTTAGAGTTATTCAGAAAACTGTAACTTTTATTCTTCCTTCTTTTCTATCTCTTTTTTTTAGATAATATCCAAAACTTAGATGTGCTTTTTCTGACACTCTGGGCTTTCTCTGGGAAGCTTTTCTCCAGCCTCTTTCCCAGCATGCATCTGCTTATCCACTGTGCCACTGCTGCTGGCTGACCTCCGTCTGCTGCTGAACATGCTACCCTCAAGCTAACTTATACAGCATGGCTCTTTGTCTTGCCCTCCTCCATCTCCATTCTCCTGGAAACTTCTGGAATCTACAGCTTGCCCACCCTGCGGCTATTCTCTCAGATGCTGAGAAATCATCTCTAGATTTCTTCTGAGTCAGTTTCTAGACTAAGAAAACCCACAAGAGGGGAGTTCCAGTCTCCCCCAGCGACACGGGTAAAGATGTCGCGGCTAGAGAGGGAGACCCAGATGTCTGTCATATCGCTCAGGAACAGGAAGAGAAACTTCATTCATTTGCCAAGATGAGAGAAGGGAGCAGTCCGAGGCACTGACTGCCAACCCTGCCAACCCGAACTGTCCTGATGGAAGGAGAGAACTGACTCTCAAGTTGTCCTTTGACCTACACACACACACACACACACACACACACACACACACACACACTTAATAATTAATTAATTAATAAATGTAATTTTGAAATTCTTTAAAAAGAAATCAGAAAGGGAAGCTGTTTATGCAAAAGTTTAAAAACCTACAGAGAGGTGGGAAGCCTGGGGCAGACGGGCAGGAGAAGGAGGAGGGGAAACTGAACAGGGCAGGAAGCAGGGGCCACACAGGACTCAGCAGCAAGGACCAACTGAGACTTTGCATTCAGTGGGGCAGGAAGCTGGGAGGATTGGGACTGTGTATTATGGTGGAATAGGCTGTGTCCTTGGAATTACCATTGTTGCTAAGAAATAAGTGAAAGACTCTAATGTTCTTCTCATGCTAAGGAAATGCCCATGCAGTTCTCTCAAGTCCCAGGGGTCTCCACCACAGTAAACAGGATAATTTAGGGCTGAGAGCTCACCAGGCCATACATCAGCTGACAAAGACTTTGGCTACTGCCCTTGCTACCAGTAGACCAAGTGTGGAGTGTCTTGGGTTGATTGCCCAAACGTGGAGACGGCTTGGGCCTGAGGCTTAGCTAGATCCCATCTCATATAACTGCCCTCCAGTGATCTTGTTCAAGTTCTAATCCTCTTGAGACACTTCCTCTAACACAGAAAAATGATGCCTTCTGATTGGCCTGCCAGGGCATGGCTGGTATCAACACAGACTTCCAGGCAATACACTTCAATTTAGTAGGCACTCTGTCCCAATCATGACCAAGTGCCAGCTACTTCAGTTCTGCCTGTCTGAATACAAATCCCAAGGTGACCCATTTTATTCCTGAGAGGGCAGGAAAGTGAGTTGTCCCTTGACTATACCATTCAAGTCCAGCTGTTGTACCTGCCCTCAAGTATACTGAGCACGGGGCCCAGAGTCCCAGCATAAATCAAAGCACTTAATGCTAAGTGATGGTTCTTTCTTCCTCCTACTCTTTCAAGATCTCTACAAACTGACCATTAGCAGTCTCACTGATGGTGAGACTGAAGGTAGATGAGTCCCCTGGCAGTCAAGTGGCCTGAAATCTGACCTAAGGCCCTTTAGGGCATCAGCACTGCCAGGAGAAGGGATGCCAAGAAACTGCAAGCTCAAGGGACCCAAAATTCAAGCAATGTGTAGCAGCCAGAACCAACCCACAGGCAGGGCATAGACCCGCTGGTCAGTAGGGGAGGCTTGTGTACAAAGAATAAGGTCACAACATTCTGGCCGCAACTGGCTTAGATCCTGGTGGAAGAATCCCAGCAGAACTCCAGGGCTCTGGGCCTTACCTGACCAAGCCAGCAGCTCCAGAGTCCTGCCCACCTCATCCCACCCCTACTCCAGTGGACCTGCTATAGGGAAACACAGCTGGAATTCCCCTAGACCACTATCCCAGGGGCTAGAGAACACACCCCCTCTTCTCTGCACATCTGGAATCATGTACGGCTGCAGAAGGCAGGGCTCCTGGCTCCTGTGCTAAGGTAGAGGATTAGAGATCTATCCACTCACTGAAACCGTTTGGACAAAGAAAGGTGTTCCCTCTGCACAGGCTTTGGCCATGGAGATCTCAGAGTCTGAACCTTTGGCACAATAAAAGCACTTTCCAGAAAACGAACTGATACAGGTCCTACCAACAGCCTTTGTCTGTGTTCTATTCTCAGCTCCAACCCCACCCTGCCTGCCTCATTGTGTCATCAATTTGACTTGTGCTGGGGAAGGGCTTCTTTAAGCCCCCAGTCCTCTTCTCCCCTCTTGTAGAGGAAACAAGGTTGCCCATCTCAGGGCCAGGCTTCCTGTATCCGAAGGAGCTCTGGGGGTGCCCTGGACATGGCTGTAGGAACGATGCTCAGTGCTCCTGTGTGGAAGGAAAGAGGGCAGGGAAGAAAGAGGCAAAAAATGAGGCAGAAGCAGTGTGTCTCTGGGGAGTGTCCATGGAAAAGACTGAATGACTGCCCTGGGGTCTGAGAGGAGTGATGCTGCCGCCATGTCCTCTCCGCCCCTGAGGACAAGCCCCAGGGAGCCCTGTGCATGATCCATCTGCAGGGGCCCTGGGAAGTGTAACTGCTCGACACATGGGAGAGGCAGGGAGAAGACGGTGAGACACACATCTCAACACAGTAGCATTCAAAGAGATCAAAATGCATTTAATGTGGTCTAGTCTCGTTGCCTACATCTTTAGATACCACTATGTATTGAAAATAACATGAAAATTCTCCAGTTTCACCGTTTAAAATAGATTTAACATTCTATGACCTCACACAGGGCGGACACCCATACAAGGGCCTCCCTATGGTGTGTTCTTCTGCCCCCAGGCCCTCGGCTGGACAAGGACCAGGTGCACAGCACCAGATGGGCTCAGGGCAGCTGCTTCATCCTGTGCAGCTCTCTCTCTCTCTCTCTCTCTCTCTCTCTCTCTCTCTCTCTCTCTCTCTCTCTCATGCTGCACACAGCACCCACGCCACTGACATTCACATACACACACCCTGGGACCTCCACACACTCACACATGTTCACACACACAGATGCATTCATGGCCTCCGACATGATCTCCTGCAGAGCCTTACTTACCATCAGACTCCTCAGACTGATGCACACTGCATACAGCCTGCATATCCAGGGCAGGGCGGGAATTCAAGTCTGACTGTGATCGTGTCTGTGGCCAGCATCCAGCCTGACCAGTTCAGGTTGGTGAGCACTAAACTCACCTTACCCGAATAAAAAAACAAGCACACACATACCTGTGGGCAGACATAGACTACCTGTACACAAACACCTGTATATACCATATACCTGTATACCAAGTATCACACACAGGGAGACGATGGTGCGAGCACGTCTGTACATGTGTGCACACACACCCTGGTTTTCCTTCTCATGCACTCCCCAGGGGCCAAGCTTTCCTGCTTGGCACAGGCACATGGCTCCCCTCTCAGTGGCCTCCCCCATTAGGTACACTAAAGAGGGGGGCTAGTTTGGTCTTTAGCACAAGCAATAAATAAATACAGGGAAAGAGGAAAAAAGAGGGCAGGAGAATTTGAAAATACAGCATCTGCCTGCCTTTGGCAGAGATGAAAGGCAGCTTGAGCTGCTCCCCAGCAGGGCCCAGGGACTGGACCATTCTGGCAGGCCTAGGCCTGGAGGAGGATGGGCTGGCTAGAGTTCTGAATACTTCAGGCCACTGAGATGAGCTGGGAGCAGGCCTTGGGAGACCAGAAACCCCAAGACCCTGTTCTGGATACAGGCCCACCTACTCAGAAAGAATGACAGGTGCCCAGGATCCCACAGTGACACCCAGAAGCCAGGACCCACCCTCTGCCTCTCCCTAGCCCTAACAACTGGATAGAGAAGTGAGTGACAGGCAAGCACTCCCAGGCTGAATGCACCCTTAGGCCCCAGGGCCAAGGCTAGAAAAGTCAGTGAGATTTGGGGCAGAGGTCTGGCCAAGAAACAAAGGAGCTCAGGCCTCTGTAGCAGGTCCTAGGGGAATCTCCTAGGTTAGAAATTAGCATGGAATCTTAAGCTAGATGCCTGGGAGCAAGCCCACCTCAGGTCTCCCTGACTGGGCACTACGGAAGACTCCATGGGCCTCAGGAAGGAAAAGTTCCACCACAGGTCCCTAAAGGCTAAACAGAAATTCTTTGTTTTATGACATTTTCTCTGGTCATCTCTATGGTGGCAGGGGGACTGGTGCAGGATGGGGCTGGGAAGAGGAGTGTTTCTCTCCTTTCCTAGACTCTTGCCTTCTAGCAGGAAATGACTGGCTGGGGCCAGCAGGGCTTCCCCATCCTGCCCCAGGAGTGTGAGACAAGTCAGGCAGGGACATGGCTGTGAGACAGCAGTCTCTGCAACCTCAGAGGGGCCTGTGGGGGGTTCATGAGTGGAGTTAGGGGCAGTAGGGAAAGATTAAACAAGTCTGAGAAAACCAGAAATGACAGAAGCCAGACAACCAGAGTCTCTAAGGCACAACCCAAGCTGTGAGTCCAGCAGCGGGGTAGGGCTGACCCACTTCCAGGGAATGTGGGACCCAGACCCCATGCTAATTTCCTGAGTGTTCTTTTCTAAGAAGCACCCACTCTGGTGTTTCCTATGCCCCTTGCCACAAGGGGTGGAGGCCTGGGGCAGACAGGGAGTAAAGCACAACAGGAACACGGAGTTGGGGGAATCTAAACCCAGCTCTGAGGCAGCTGAGGTACAACGTCAAACAGAAGAGCAAGCCAGATTCACCCTAGTGGGCCCCACCCCCAGAGACTCCAGACACTTTATTAGGATCGTTAACATGGTCACAAGCAGCCTGATTCATCCTTAAGAATGACAACTTGCAGGACCTTGGCCCACGTGAGGGAGAAACCAGACCTCTGAGAACCTTCAGGGTTCTCTGTCCAGCTGCCTGCCTGGCAGCGCAGAGTAGAATTCCAACTGTCCCCACACCATGAATTTTAAAAATTGAACCACCTGTTAGTGTTTTCTTGTGTTTCGTGGTTTTTTTTTTTGTTTGTTTGTTTTTGTTTGTAAACAGTCTTACCCAAGTTAAAAACCAATGAAGTGTACATACACAGCCTCCTCCCACCAGGGCTGGGACCTGCTCCCAAGGCCTCAAGCAGAGTCCCCAACTCCTGTGCAACCCTACCCCAAGAAGTCACCTCCTTGGCCATGTGTATACATCAGCCTCTGAGGCCATTCACTCTCCCGCCAACTTTCCCAAGCTATTGCGGAAAAAACATGAAAAAGACTAAGATGCTACTGAGTCTGTGACCCGAGGCATTTGGCCTGCTCTGCTCAAACGCAGGTCCCCAAGGGACATGGGACCTATTGTGGTCAGGATGGTGCTGCATCTAAGCCAAGGGCACTCAAATCTCTGACTCCCGTCTGTAGGGCCGCTCCAGGGCACCACTGCTGGCCTGCAGTCTATCAAAGTCATGCTCAGGCTGAGGGCTGCGGCCATCCCGGTCTGTAGCCACCTCGTCCTCCTCATCCCGGCTCAGGAAGGCCAGCTCATTCTCATAGCAGAAAGAGTTGGCACTGGGCAGGAGGAACTTGTTCTCCACCAGGTCCTTGGCGCTGCAGCGGGGTGTAGATGGCACCTCATAGGTCTTGTGGAAGTGTGAGTAGTCAATCTTGTACTGGTTCTTCTCTTCGAAGAGCACTGGCTCAAAGCGGTGGCCCCAGAGGATCTCATTAGCCAGGTAGGAACTGCGAGCCTGTGTGGTCATAGCTGTGGCCTCTACCATGCCTTCTAGGATGACCACAATCTCAAAGTCATCTGTCTCAAGGTCCTGACGGCTAATGCCGAACAGTGGGCTAGCCTCATCAATCTCATGCAAGATGGTGATGGGTGATACCAGGAAGATCCGGTCTAGGCCCTTGTCAAAGCCAACATCAATGTCAATCTGGTCCAGTGGGATGTACTCACCTTCCTCTGTCACCCTGGGCTTGATGAGCTGGGCTCGCACGTGGGCCTCTACGATGTGGCTCTTGCGCAGGTTGCCCACACGCCACATGAGGCAGAGCTTGCCATCACGCAGAGCCACCACGGCATTATGGCTGAAAAGCAGAGTCTGTGCTCGCTTCTTGGGCCGTGCCATCTTGGCCATGATGGCACCAATCATGAAAGAGTCAATGATGCAGCCCACAATGGACTGTGCCACCACCATGAAGACGGCCACCGGGCACTCTTCAGTCACACAGCGTAGCCCATAGCCAATGGTGGTCTGTGTCTCAATGGAGAAGAGAAAGGCTGCCATAAAGCCATGGACCTGCAGCACACAGGGTGTACGGCCACGACCCTCGGCTGGCTCCAGGTCTCCGTGGGCGACAGCGATGACCCAGAAGATGATGCCGAACAGCAACCAGGAGGCAAGAAAGGCCAGAGAGAAGATGAGCAGCATGTAGCGCCAGCGGATATCCACGCACGTGGTAAACATGTCAGCCAGGTAGCGCTGTGACTTCTCATCCATGTTGGCGAATTCAATGTTGCACTGACCGTTCTTCTTGACAAAGCGGTTGCGGCACCGGCGCCGTGTATGCACCTTGCCATTGCCAAAACCGTTGGCGCCTGACATGGTAACCAGGTGCAGCCCGTCCTCCTCTGATGATACAATGCTGTAGGGGTTGGCCCGACTGGCTGCGGTCATCCCGGGGTCTGGTGGACCCTGGCCTGCCCCCAGGCTGACTCCAGGTGGGGGCACTTCTGCAAAAGAGAGGACAGTAGGTCTGTCTGGGCAGGTATCCAGGGCCATGACAGTAACTGACAGACACAGCCTCCGTTTAGTCACCACAGATCCCCCGTCTTCCCTCCCACTTGAAGCCTGCTTTGTAATCCTCCTTCACAGCTTGGAAAACAGTCTCCCTGGGCTTCCAGAAGCTCCAGCCAGAAACCTTGGCTTCTTCTCATCTCTTTAGCTCCTATATCAAGGGCTTTGCTTTCACAATATAATTATTTATATTTCTTTGACCCTTGTAGCCCAAACCCTGGTCACCTCCAGCTTGGACCAAGGCAGGGGCCATCTCACCAGCCTCACTTCATCTGCCTTCCTCCCAGCACCCCATGACAGGCACCAGAAGTCTGAAAGGCACCAAGTCAAATCCCATCCTTCCCCTATTCACAGCCAACTGACCCGGGAGCCACAAGGTTGATACAGGCAGTCCCCCAGTCTTGTTGCCCAGCTGAACACACTCCCAACACACACACCACACACACACACACACACACACACACACACACGCTCTCCTCTCCACAGCCCCTCACACTCCCCACCCACCCCTGCTGTCTACACACACACCCCTCACACTCCCTTACTCCTCGCACTGCTCCCTACATACACACACACACACACACACACACACACACACACGCTCCACTCCCACTCTCTCTCACACACAGGCTCCACATACTCCCCCCATGATCCCCCCACACCCCCTCCCACAGTTGTACATCAGACTCTGTTCTCATGATGTCATGACAGACCTCCTCATGTCCTAGAAGCAATGCACACATGGTCCTGACCCATACACTGCACACTCTAGCACAGATCCTTTTGTGGAATAGCAATAGCAACAATCTTAACAGCTGTGACACTGGCCAGCTCCCTCACATCGGCCCATTCATGTCACCCATTGCCTTATCCCAGGTCTAAACAGCTGCCAAGCCCCAGGCCTCATTATGTCTGACACTCAGTGCTCACTCTGCCCATCCTTTAGAAGCCCAGAGCACCCACTAAGTAGGCTACACCCATATCTTTTCTATCATGGGGTCGTATGATATAAAGGGTAGCTCTAGAATAGACACCCAGATTGAATCTCTTAGGGTTGCCCTAACTTCAGATCAGACATCTTCTCCCATCTCTGCCGTGGACCACAAGTCCACAGCCCCGACAAGTGTCACTTGCTTCCATGACCTCCTACAGGGAATACCATAACTCCGGGCCAGCCTAGCACACAGTCCTCCCAGAGAAGGCCTGAAGAATGGTGTGATGGCCAGAGCAAACCCATTTTTCAGGCCCAGGCTTTATACACCCTACGTTGCTCCACAATGGCTGGTGCTAGGCTAAGCCAGGGATCACAGCATGCCTGGCCCTGTAGACTCTAGCCTGTCTCAGCTGGGCTGAGCTGAAAGTGAGTGTCCACTGTTGTAGCAGAACATTGATGAGCTGAACATGCTGTGTCTCCTCATCACAGGGATGCCATACACCCCAAGACCTACCCAATGACAATTTAGAGCCCAATAAAGCCTCAGAGCCCTTGATCACCTGACATCACTAAGAAGACAGAGATTCCAGAAGATCCCAGGGTAGCTGGGCACCTGAGGCAGGCTGGATGCTATCAAAACTTCCTGCCCTTGGACCCTTGAGGGTGGCTCTGCCCCATTTTTCAGAGCTCAGAACAGGAAGACACTTTCCCAGTGCCTGTAAGCAGAGATAGCAATGCTGGAATTCAACCCCATCTAGCCAGCACAATCCCTGGCCACATCTACATCAGAGGCTCAGAGAGACATGGCCTGCAGACTCTGCCACCAACAGAGAGGCATGGGTGGAGACCAGTAGATCAGACAGCTCAGGAAGGACTCCCGGGGTCTCTGTCATGAGCCACAGTGCTACTGAGTCCTGTAGCCTGGTAAACACAGACACAGCCATGAAGCTTGAGAACCACAGAAAGAGTTTGTCAGGCATGGGGCAAAACACAGCCAAGAGCCTCAAGTCATCCTCTAACGGCCATGGAGGGTTTCTAAAGGGTAAAGATACTCCCAACCAAGACATACGGTCTCCAACAGGAGAGCCGGGATCTAAACCTCATGTCTAATACAAAGTGTTGCACAAGCTCTACAGGACCACCTGTCCTCACTCTGACATCCTCCCCTACAGCTCTGTCAGTTGACCACCTCACCATGGGCCTGTGTAGCTGGGGCTCGGGGCCGTAATGTTGGATGCTGTTTCTGTCTAGGCCAGGAGGCAGAGGGTTGGCAGGGCCGAGGAACCCGGGAACCATTCTGGGAAGACATCTCAGCCCCGGGTTCCTCAGCCTTCCAGGGGAAGGTGGCCAAGGTTGGGGTACTCAGACGCCGGGGGGAGGCTGCCAGATCCCAGGAGCCAGGCTTGTGTGGCCTAGAGGCCTTGAGGGACGTCCAGCGGGTCATGGTGGCTCTGGCTCGAGCTATGAGCAGCAGCTGGCCTGCAGGGAACAGAATCACAAGAATCAAAGACCGGGGATCCCAGTCTGGAACCCTGCTCCAGGAAAACAACCTTGTTTCTGACCCAACCCCCATGCCGCAGCCATTCCTAGAGCCACCTAGGCATCGTCACAGACCTGAGAACACCCACTTCTGTCGATATTCCACCCACACCACAGAGAAAATCAGCTTAAAGTTTATGACTTTTCCATACCTTTAGCCAGAAACGGATCCTGAGTGAATTCACTTATCCCCAAACACCAAGAGAGTATACGTGAGCATCAGAAGCGGACAGAGCCCTAGGGTGTGGAAACCCCTCACTTGGGGCTTGATGAAGACAGACCCAAAAGGAAGACCCAGAAGCAGTATCTAGTGTCACAGACAGACCAAGTGTCAGAAGGAGACTCCCACATGAAGACTTATGCAAAAAGGTGCTAAAGACTTCTGAGAACCAGAGGGCAGAGTCTCAGCCAGGGGCATGCAGGCTGGCAGGCTGTTGCTCAAAGGGCTATCCGGAGACTAGGGAAGGAAAGGAATGAGAATTTGTTTCACTCGAAGAGGTCTAAGTAAGAAAAGAATCCGGTATCCCTTTTCATAGGTGGAGAAGCTGAGGCTAAAGGAGAAAGCAATGCTCAAGCCAACAGCAAGAACCATGTTAGCAAGGCCCAGGCTGGCCAGTGGGAGTTCTGGGCATGGCCAGGAGGAAACGGGGAGACTCAGTAGAGTACAGTACCTGAACTAGACAAGGAGAGTCGCAACTTGATGGCACTCAAAACAAAACCAGGCACAGTGGGCAACAGACCCCACAGGAGGAAATGACCTGTCCTGGACCAACAAGCTTAAGACCAGCTTCTCGCCCTGGTATCTGCAGGTACAGCCTCTCAGCCTCCAGTAAGCTTGGAGCACTGGCTGGGGCCAGGACTGGAGTTTTGAGCAAAAAGAGCTGCCACCTAACCTAGGGTGGAGCCTGGGAGTCACTGGGAGGTACCTCCGGATGGAGCAGGACAACCCATGCCAGTCTCCAAGACTCTGGGCACCTCAGGTTTCGCTAATATCCGGGAGGAACTGGGACAAGGCTTGGGCCCATATTTCTAAATGTCAGCAAGATGCTGACTGCAAAGACGTGGGCCCTGGAAGAGGAACACCAGGTGAGCCCTCTCCTCAGGCTCCCCCAGAATGAGGAACAACGAGTCAAACTCTTTCAAGTGCTCCTACCTGACAGGTGCTCTTCTGAAAGTCTCCCTTGCTCATTCATTTCATCCCGTAATGACCATGACGGTTAACTCCTTTTCCAGGGAGGAAACTGAAGCTTAGGGAGATTGAGTCACTTGTCAAGGGCCCCACAGCGCTAGGGAGTGGAGTTTCTGCACTGGAGAGCCAAGATGAAAGCAACATCTATTACCTCAGGTCCTGAGGGCAGACTCGGTGACACCATACTCCAGCACCAGTTCTCCAGACCCCACAATCCCATTTGGTAATAAAATATACAATACAAACTGCCCCCAAGTTGGCAGACAGCAGCAGAATTTTAAGGGACAGGGTATGCCTAATCAAGCTCCCACATCAAAAGACTCCTTGGAGGTCACATATGCTGGGAAGGCAAGCGTGGGATAGGCTGAGGCCTTTTCCTTCCACCTGTGCCTGTGGCCATTTTCAATAACCAACCACAGAGCTTTTGCCCATTGCATCCAGGAGCAGCTAATGCAGCCGCTACCAATCTGTCTTAGCATGAGAGGCTCCCTGCCTCCTTCATCACAAAGGAAATGAGAGACCAGGCAAGCAGTAGGCACAAAGTTCTCCCTTGTGCCAGGTCCTGCCCAGAAGGTAAACCTGTGTAGCAGGCAACAGAAAGCGGCACTTGCAGAGATGGCCTGGCCAGAGCTAGGGACACATAGACCAGTAAGGAGGCTGGTCTGGTTGGTAAGTGCTCAGTATGGGTGTTCAGGGGATGAGAAGTTGTCAAGGAAGCTGACATTTCCTTCTTTAGATCTGAGAAGGTGATTCCCCGGCCATTTCTCCAAGTCAGATTTCCTAGTCGAATCTTCAAACAACCTTTGCCCCCATCCCCTGCAAACATTCAGGATCAGTGCATATGCTAGACTCCTGCTTCAAGCCTATGCTAGGCTTGGGAAAATAACTCAAGGGGTGGGTAGTTGAGTGCTGCTCTCCCTTCCCCTGGCTCTCACTGATTCAGAGTCCTTGCCTGATTCTAGCAGGTACGACAATGTCTCTGTGCCTAAAAGCTCTCTGCTCATCAGACCACTCTGCCCAGGCATGGGGCAGGCTGGGACCCATAACCACCGAGAGTAAGTGGATAAATGGCTCCACTCCCCACCCCAGGCAAGAGAAGCACATGCTCCACGTGTCACCTTGGCTGGATCCCCAGCTGGAAATCCCCAACCAGTTAGATCCCCAGCTTGTTCTAGCTCCAGTCACCTGCCCGCCCCCAGCAGTTACACTATCAGTAACATGTCCTCCCTCACCCTCTCTCTATCTGTTCCTTCTCTGCCTCACCTCAGTGTTTACTCCCCTCTGGGATTTCCTCAGCTTGCCTCCCATGAAGCTACCTGTGCTGGTAACTTGTCTCTTGGACTCTCTTCACCGATCCTCTAGTGTCTCTTCTGCAAAGCCTCTGTGAGCCCCAATATCCATCCCCTCCGGGATGATCATACCAGCAAGAAGACAGTACAGAACCTCTTCCCCAAAGACTGCCTCACCCTCTCTCCTCTCCCACCCATTTTATAAAGGCCTGGATTTTCTTGTCCTGGTTTCTCCCATTAGGGCCAGAAGCTGCCTGTACATTCCTAGAGTCGCTCTAATCCTACAGCCACCTCTAATCCAGTCAGCCTCTGAGGCCAGAGAGGCTAGTGCAGGCCCTGACACAGAGAACCCAGGAAATGTTCCTGCTCAGATGCAAAGGCAAAGGCAAGAGCTCAGACTGGAAGGATGAGGAGGGGGATAGAGACATGAATGAGGAGACAGATATATGCACAGGTGGGTGGTCAAGCAGATGGATGGATAAACTGGGCTGACAAATGTGTGGGTGTCTGGAGAGGAGTGACCAGATACTGGGTGGTTTGGTGGGTGGATGGATAGCTGAGCAGATGAATGGGTAAAGGAAGTGAGTAATGAATGGAAGGGCTGGGCAGCTAACAAATTAGAGCGGATGATGAGATCGATGGGTGTTCTGATGGTCAGATGAATGGACGGATGGGTGTGTGGGTGGGGTGAGGTGGGGAGGGTCAGCAGGGAGAGGGGTAGAAATCAGGTAAGCATGGGAGGTGGGGGCAAGAGGATGCATGTCAGATAGACGGGGTGTCTGGGGCTACTGGATGGATACCAACAGCTGGGTAAGTAGGGAGAAGACACCAACGAGGAGTGAGAGGAGGCACTATCAAGCATCCATCCATCCATGGTGAACTATCCAAGTATACATCCAGACCTCGACCACACCTGGAGCTGTCTCTAGTGCCAAGCTGCAGCTGCCGTCTTTATGAATAACCAAGCAGCTGTGGCTGGCCCTCGATTCCATCTGGGAGGGATAGAGCCTCCGGTCGCTCCTAGACCTACAGTGAGCTGAATAGTTACCGTAGATGTTGCTGCTCTACTCAGATGGCTCAGAAGACATAACTCTCACTCCATATGCCTTCACAGCAGGGCAGCTCAAACCAAGACATCACCCTGGACCAGGGCAGAACAAGAAAAGCTCCCATGATGATGGAGAGAACCACGGTGCACACCAGGCACGGGGTAGGCACCTCACACACATCATCTTGCAGAATCCTCATGGGGGCACAGGACTGGAATGACTGACTACCTTTTCAGAAAAACGGTAATGTCTCCAGGGTCATGAAGAGGCTTGGGGTGCTATGCTTGTGTTCGAGCTACTCCTGCCAGGCTTCCCCAATGCCACCCCCAGACAGCTGTGGATAGTGTGATGGATGGTATTTCCATGGTTGGTGTGGGCGAGTGAATGAATGAGTACAGGGGGGCGGGGTTGGGTGAGTGGCATAGATGAACAGATAGGAAAGTGAATCGGAGCACAGGAATCATTTCAAAGGAACAGACAGAAGCTTACCTGGACGCACACACATCCTACAGTGTCCAGAATCAGTTTTCCCCTGCCTGACAACCTATCTGCCAAGTGGACTTGGGGAGAAGACGATGCAAAGGGCTCTGAGAGTTTCTGAGGCAAGGACCTTGAGATGTTGTCACCTTCTCCACCTCCCAGGCAGAGTTCATGGGGACGCCCAAGTCTGCTTTGTCACACTGGCTTTTCTGGCTGGGATTGAAGAAATGGTTGGTGAGTCACCCCTACATTCTAAGCCTCTGGGGCAAGCAACAATGGTAGTTTTGGAGACAGAGAGTTATATTCTAATTGGGGCTCTTCTACTTACAAGCTGTGTGGCCCTGGGGGATCACTTCTCCTGTCTCTCCATCTTCAGTGATGCCTTACACCCACTGTTTGCCTCTCGGCCCTTCTACCCTAAGAAACCAAGATTTGGGAGGCTGGGACAAATGTCACACAACTGGGAATGTCCCTGGCAGGGACATCCTGCCTGTGAACTGTGAGTCCAAACTATGCTTGGATCTGTGTGCTCTACTCATTATAGCCCAGCCTTGAAGGATGGTTTCTCCCCCCTGGACATACCAGGAAATTAAGACTATGAGGTTAGGCCATATTCCAGTTACCAACATCAGAACTCCATATGGAGATGACTACCACAGGACAACTAGAAGCTGAAGAAGGTTCAGGAGAGTCAGGGGTGAGAGCTGTGAACAGTTTGTTCTCCCTACTTCCTGTTGGTCACCTGTCTGGTCCCAGGCTCTCTCAAGCTGACTCCCTACTGGGGCTTGCCCCAGACCCACAACTCCAGCTCTCATGATTGTTCCTCTCTATATAAGGAAACTGAGGTTCATTACAAAGAAGTGACTTGTCCACGGTCACCGAACCAGGGAGTGGTGGCCTCAGATTTATGGATACATTTTCCGGGACCCCTACCTCACCCTACCCTGCAGTAGCTAAAGCATCCTACCAATAAACTGTCCCCTGCTTTCACCAGGAGCATGTTCCCAGGAGTAGTCACCATCCCAGATTAGAAGCCTGGGAGCACAGAGCAAGGCTCTCTAGATTTGAGGGTTGGGTCCAAAATAGTTGCCAGTCAGTGAGGGCAAGGCTCAGCTGGCCCAGGCTCTTGTCATGCTAAGCCTGGGAGCCAAGGCTCTGGAGCTGGCTGGTACTTCCTGAGGCTCAGGTGACACTGCCAGTCTCCAGCCAATATTCCCATGAAACTGAACATGCCACCAGGAAGTGAGAGCCAGGCACAGGTCAGGGAACAGGGCCTGGCCCAGCAAGGAGTAAAAGGCGGTGTGATCAGCAAATGGTGATCTAGAAAGGCCCTTCCCTGGCTTCTGACGCCACACACCTCAGCAAGTGTCATGGGATAAGCAGAACCCTAGCTCCCACTCATCCACACCTGGCATGCAGCGGCCACACAGCAGCAAGTAAGAGTCCTCGCCAGTGTTGAAGAGTGTTGGTTCGGATGTGACACCCCAGATGTGTCCCAACCTGGACAGCTGAGAACAGAAAGGAGGTTCCAGGTTCCTGTCTGGACATCCCTTGGAAGATACCCAGCATCTTTCCAGGGTAGACCCAGCCCCCTTGCTCCCCATTGCTAGGGCATCTGAGCGCCAGAGTGTCCCACAAGCTCTGACCGAGTACGCCTGGAGATGAGTGAGACACATTAACCCCAGTGGCTGGCTGTGCTGGATGACCAGGAGGAGTGAGCAGGACCCTGTGAACCTGAGGTTGAAACCAGGGCTAGAGCTCTATTGTGGCCCCACCAGGGTAGACAACGGGCACCAGATGCCAGGGAATGTTTCTAGGATATTTTTATCTTGAGAACATCCTTTGGGGATGGGGGTGGGAGGGACAGAGTGTCCTTGGCTCCAGGCCCCTGGGAGCATTAAAGGACAGAGACTTCTGAGTACCCTCTGCCAGGATAGCAACGATTACAAGGCCTCATCCTACAGTAAGAGACACCTGACTGGCATTTGGATTTCATGGGTCTCTGGGTTCTATTCCAGCTTGCCGTGTGTCCCAGGGAAGCAGGTCTCTGCTCCCTTCTCATGCTCCTGGTACTGTTCCACCTTTTCTGGGCCTGATCAATGCCAGCTCAGAGACTGTCACTTAAAGAAGACAAGGTAGACCTCAGATTTCACTGGATGTCTTACCAGCAAGGGAGAAGGCCAGGCAGCTAGAGTAGAGCCATACCAGAGTCCTGGGAACCCGTGGGGAGGGTAATCTGGAGTATGGTGGAGAACTCAGGAGCATCCCAAAAGAATGTCATTAGGCCTGGGAGAAGTGCACAGGCAAAAACGGCAGCAAGGGTGGGCATGCCAGGGATGCCTGTGACCCTCAGAGTCCCAAGATCTGGAAGCAAAATCCAGCTCTGCTACGTACTCTGGGCCTTGCCAAGCTCTTCCACCTCTGAACTTCCCTGGGCCTGCCAGCAAACCTAGGGGCTTTCTGATTCAGCATCCCAGCACACTACAGGACCTGGGGCTGAGAAAGTCTGAAGGAGCACACTGTTGCCATCCTAATTGCAGGGAAGGTGAATATGCATTGAGAGTTCCAAAGAAAACGGCTCTGTTCCAAGGTTACACTAATAGATGAAAGAGACAGAGGCCAGAGAAGCCCGCATGCCATACTGACAAGCTTGGGCTCCATCCCAAGAGACATGCAGATCTCAAGAGCCATGATAGAACTTGAATGTTTTAAACAGTTTCAGCCAAATCGACTGAATTTCTGCCCCTTCCTGTGTAGCCTTGGGCAAGGCACATCACTTCTCTGAACTCAGTCTTCATACCTCCGGAACAAGACTAATAATAGCACCTGTCTCGTGGGGCTGGGCCGGGCTCTCAGTGAGTCAGCCCATGGGGATTGCCTACAGGAAAACCTCCTGCCCAGGCGCTCTGCCCATCACAGCCCAGAAAGCTCACA
Source organism: Mastomys natalensis (assembly GCA_021653895.1). Taxonomy (NCBI): domain Eukaryota; kingdom Metazoa; phylum Chordata; class Mammalia; order Rodentia; family Muridae; genus Mastomys; species Mastomys natalensis. The sequence goes on from JAJTUV010001788.1 coordinate 207,919, forward strand.
AGCCCCTGTAGGGCACAGGCTAACCCCTACCACAGGAAGGAGGATCAGATGGCCGGATGGGTATGAACCCCAAGAGAGGGGCCCAAGGGACAAAGGCCTGCCAAAGTCTAACTTACTTGGTGTCTCTTTTCAAACTTCAACCAATCTAAGTCTCAGACATTTCCTGAGCACCTAGTATGGAACGGAAGAGCAAGGACTTTAGAGAGAGAAGAAGAAGCCAGCCAGACCAAGGAGAAGCCTGAAGAATTAGCCAACATAAAAATGTTTATTGGCTGGGCAGCAGTGGCGCATACCTTTAATCCCAGCCACTGGAGAGACAGGGGAGGAGGCCAGAGGCAGGCAGATATCTGAGTTCAAGGCCAGCTTAGTCTACGGAGTGAGTTCCAGGACAGCCAGGGTTACACAGAGAAACCCTGTCCCCAAACACTCCCTGCACACACACACATCCAACACCAAAAAAATAAAAATGTTCATCAGAGTTGGAGAAATGATTCAGCAGTTAAGAATTCTGACTGTTCTTGCAGAGGATTCAAGTTCAATTTCCAGCCAACCAATGTGGGCTCACAACTGTGTCTCCAGCTCCAGGGGATTCAACACACACAACACACACACACAGACACACACACACACACACACACACACACACACACTAAAATAACTATAAATAAATCTTCAAAAATGTTTAAATTTTTATGGTGCTGCTTACAAAACTATCCATAAGACGAAAAGCAAAGGATAACAATCCATTAACTGCTGAGCAGATAAGGAAAATGTGGTATAAACCTAATGGAATATTACTTGGTGTTAAAAAAATAAAACCAAGGGACTTACAGGAAGTTCCATGTGTGGTGTTCTCTTCACAAGGTGGTACAGGCCCAGGAGGGGACCAGATCTGATGGAGGGTAAGGTCATAGATACATAGGAATTCTGTGGTTTGGTGAAAGCTGCAGACCCAAGCAGTCGGCCTAAGCTGACACAAGACAATCTGACCCTCAGAGTGGGACTGGTGACAGAATCTCTGGCCCTAAACACCACACCTGAAGAGGGAAATGGCACCTCAACCCTGCTATGACTTTAGTCCCCTCCTGAACATTGCAAATGCCACCACAGAAAGAAAAGGGGAGACCGAGATAAAAAAAGAAAAAAACTCAACCAACAAACTAACAGATGGGCCAGCCCCAGTACAGAACTCAAACAACACACGAAAACAGAGACAAGACAACTCTCTGAAGGATCACTAAACCCATAGCAAGGACTCGAAATAAGAAAAAACTGGAAAGCCAGGCAGTGGTGGTGCACGCCTTTAATTCCAGCACTTGGGAGGCAGAGGCAGGCGAATTTTCTGAGTTCGAGGCCAGCCTGGCCTACAGAGTGAGTTCCAGGACAGCCAGGGTTACACAGAGAAACCCTGTCTTGAAAACCAAATAAAAAGAAAAAACTAGAAGAACCTCCAGACAAAGAATTTTTTACAAAATAATTATAATTATATTCCAACAACCCAAAGATGGCATGAGTGTATTCCAGGAGGACAAATGCAAACGGCTGAATGAAAGAAGGAAGTCAATCCAAGATATGGAAATCGAATTTGATAGAGAGATAAAATTGCTAAAGAAAAAAAAAGCAAACTGAAATTATGTGGAAATGAAAACTCAATAAGCCAAATTAAAAGCTCAGGAGCAAGCCTCAGCAACAGAATGCATCATGGAAAATGGAAAACCAAGGCTGCAAGAGAAGAAGGACTGAACCATCCAGTGAAGGTCCGTGATAAAAAGGAAAGCACAAACAGAAGGCCTCTGGGACACCCTGGGAAGATCAAATCTTCCAATTATGGGAATAGGAGAAGAAAGACATAGAAAATATTTTCAATAAAGCCAAAGAAGAGAATTTCCCAAGTAGAGAGAAAGAGGTGTCAGCCAGGTTCCAAGAAGTCTTTGGAACAACAAAGGATGGGATGGGAAAAGAAACTCCTCACAGCATATTATGACTAGCACACTAAAGATAAAGACAAGCGAAAGTATTGAACGCTGCATGAGAGACGGGTCACCCACAAAGGCAGGCCCGTCAGGATAATACCTGATTATTTTGGAAAGAGTAAAACCAGAGGAGCCTTAAAAGGTAGGTGTATTAGATGCTTTAAAAGACCACAACTGCCAATCTATACTGTAAATTATAACCAGAAATTCAATCAGTAAATGTCCTGTTAAAATTAAGAAATTAAAACTTTCCATGATAAAACCAGATTTAAGGAATGTATTTTTTTCTAAGTCAGTACTGCCAAGGCCACTGGAAGGAAAACTTTAGTCTGAAGAGAAGGATAAACATGTCCAAGAGGCCACAGAGAATAAATAAACAGAGCCAGGACATGTGGTCAAAGATCTAAGAAAACACCACAAAAGGACAGAAATTAATCCTTTCAATAATAGCTTTCAGTAGTAATGCAGTCAATTCCCCAATAAAGACACAGGTGGTGGTGGAGGACACCTTTAATCCCATCACTCAGGAGATCTCTGAGTTTGAAGCCAGCCCAGTTCACAGAGTGAGTTCCAGGACAGCCAAGGCTGTGTACAGAGAAACCCTTTCTCAAAACTGTCTTCCTTGGAGCTGGAGAGGTAGTTCAGCACTGACTGTTCTTTCAGAGGTCCAGTTCAATTCCCAGTATCACATGGTGGCTCACAACCATCTGTAATGGGGTCTGATACCCTCTTCTGGTGTGTCTAAAGACAGCGACAGTATACTCATATTAAATAAAATCTTAAACAAAAAAAACACCCTCCATCCCCAAAAAAGACAGACTAGCAGATTGTATTAGAAATGTGATCCCCCCCTCAAAAGAAGAATGACCATCTTTTCTGCCTCCAAGAAACATACCTCACCACCAAAGATAGAACCTCAGGATAAAAGGGTGGGAAAAGGAATTCCAAACAAATGGAACTAGAAATAAGAAAGTATGACCATCCTAGTATCTGACAAACAGACTTCAAACCCACATAGTCGGAGGAGATAAAGAGGAACACTTCACACTCACCAGGGAGCTACCCATCAAGAAGACATTTCAGCTACACACACACCAAATACAGGTGCACCCACTTTCATAAAACAAATATAAAGCCATAAGCTAACCCCAACACCGTGGCTATGGGTGACTTTAATACCCCACTTTCATCAACTGGCTGGTCATACAGACGAAAACCAAGTGGAGGAGCACTGACGATAAACAACGTTGCAAATCAAATGGACCTAACAGATATGGATGTAACATTCCACCCAAGCAACTGAAGAGTATAAGTTCTTCTCAATAGCCCACAGGCTCTTCTCTAAAACTGACCACAAATTAGAACACAAAGTCAGTTCCTAATCCAGGAAAACTGAAATGACATCGGTATCCTGAACCTGACCGCAATGGGTTAAAGTAACCACAGAAAGCACACAAACTTGTGGAAGCTGAGTAACACGCCAGTGAATGACGTACGGGTCGCTGGAGAAATCAAGAAGGAAATCATAGATTCCTAGAATGGAATGAAAATGAAAACACAGCAGATCAAAATCTCTAGGATGGTCCTTAGGAGGTTGGTCTTAGGTTAGGCTTTTAGTTAGCAATGTGTGCCTACATCAAAAATTGGAAAGATCTCAAATACATTAATATTCTATCTTAAGGCCTTGGAAAAGCAAGAATAAACCAAACCCCAAACACTAGATGAGAAGAAATTAGCAAAGTCAGAACAGAAATTCATAAATTAGAAACAAAAACAAAACAAAGAATTAGCAAATTGAAGACTAAAGAAACAGCTTGTGACTTAGGACTTTCAGTTCAAATCCCAGCACCCACATGGGACAGCTAACTGCTTGTACCTCCACTCCGAGAAGAGCTGAGCCCCTTTATTGGCCTCCATGGGTACCCACACAGATGTGCACAGCTATACACACAGACGCAGACTCGTAAATAAATAATAGGTACACATTTTTAAAAAGAGTTGATGAAACAACAGCTGGTTCTTTGAGAAAATAAACAAATCAACACATCCTTCGCCAAGCCAACCAACAAGAGTAAAAAGAAGCCAAATTAATAACCTTAAATATTACAATAAACATCAATGAAATTAAGAGAATCATGAAGATGTACTTAAAAATGTATATTCTGCCGAATTGGAAAAAATGGATTAGTTTCTAGATGCATCTGACATACCAAAATTAAACCAAGATGAAGTAAATAATCTAAACGAATCTATAACCAGCAACATGATTAAGGCAGAATAAAAAATCTCCCAACTAAAAGAAGCCTGGAGACAGATGGAGTCACTGCAGAACCCTACCAGAACTCCAAATAAGACCTAATAGCAATACTGCTCAAATGATTTCATAAAATAGAAAAGGAAAGAAAGCTTCCAAACTCGTTTTATGAAGCCAGTACTACTCTGATGCCAAAATCAGATAAAGACAAAATGAAAATTACAGAAAAATCTCCCTGGTGAACATAGATACAAAAATCCTGAATACAATACTCATAAACCAAATTCAAAATCACATAAAAAAAATCATTCACGGGGCTGCAGAGATGGCTCTCCAGCTAAGAATACTGGCTGCTTTTCCAGAGGACTGGGGTTTAATTCCCAGTACCCACATGGAGATCCCACAGGAACACCCACAGGAACACCCACAGGAGATCCAGTGTCCTCTTTAGGACTATGTGGACACTGGGCACAAATGTGGTGCACTGATATACATCCAGGCAAATCATTCGTGCACATAAAATAATTGGTTTTAATTTTTAAAACAGCACCATGACTAAGTTGGGTTTGTCCCAGGAACACAGGAATAGTTCAACATACAAAAAAATCAATAAATGTTGATTCATCACATAAATGGATCAACGACAGAAATCACAGGATCATCTCAATAGACATAAAAACCAAAACAAAAGAACTTTAGAAAAATCCAACATCCCTTCATGATAAAAAGCCACAGAGAGGCTAGGGGTAGAAGAAGCACTAATAAAATGAAGGACACATGATAAACATATGCCAACACCACACTAAACAGAGAAAAATGTGAGGCATCCTGACTAAGGTCAGGAGCAAGACAGGTTGTCCACTCTTGTTCCAGGTAGTGCTTAAAGTCTCAGCTAGAGCAAGGACGTAAAAGATATAAACAGAAAAGAAGTAAAAGTATCTCCGTTCGCAGATGTATCATATACATAAGAGAGCCTCTAGGTTCCGTGGGGAGGGGGACAAAAACCTCTGAGAGCTAAGAAATATGTTCAGCAAAGGAGCAGGATACAAGATCAACACGAAAAGATCCTGCATGTCAATGGACAGGAAAGAACTCTACGATGAAAATATTGAAGGAATAAACTCAGAAAGACATGGGGAGAGAGATGCTTATGGGTTGGAAGAAGTACTGTGAAAACGACCACCCCATCAAAAGCAACCTACAGATTCAATGTGACCCAAATATAAATTTTCATGCCATTCTTTCACAGACATAAAAAAACCACGATTCAAAGTTTGCATGGCAGCACAAAAACCCAAGGATGGACAAGGTAAAGCAAAGACTACCGTGGGAGGTGTCACAGTATCTGATCGAATTACACTACAGAGCCATAGTAATAAAAACTTCATGGTACTGGCACAAAAACCCAGAGATCAACTCAGAAATTAGAATTAAGGACCCAGATATAAGTGCACACAACTATAGCCACTTCATTTTTGATAAAGATACAAAAAGTGCACATTGGAGAAAAGACATCAACAAATTGTGCTGGGGCAGCTGGATTTCAACTCATAAAACAGGAGCTTGATCCTCAACTTCCATGCTGAACAAAACTCAGCTTTAAATGGATAGAAGCCCTCAGGGTGAGACCTGATAACCTGAAACTGCCAGAGGGGAAGTCAGGAAACGCTCTTTACCAACAAGTGGGGACACAGGTATTGAGACCAGCGATCAGCAAACTGGATCTCTTGAAGCTAAAAAGCTTCTGCAGCAAGAAAGAAACTGTCAGCCGAGCAAAGAGGCAACTCACAGGATGGAGGAAAATGTTTTCTAGCTATACACTTGATTTTGTTTTGTTTTTGAGACAGGATTTGTCTATGTGTCCTGGCTAGCCTAGAACTTCTGATGTAGAACAGGCTGGCCTCAAACTCATAGAGATTTGCCTGCCTCCCTAGGGGCAGAGGATTTGTGTCTAGAATAGACAAAAAAAAAAAAAAAAAAAAAAAAAAAAAAAAAAACTCAAAAAAATTAAACAATAAGAAAAGAAACAACCCAATGAGAAAAATAGGCTAGCCAGGTGTGGTTGCCTGTGTTTTTAATCCCAGCACTGGGAGGCAAGGGAAGGAGGAGCTCCATGAATTTGAGGTCAGCCTGGTCTACTAGTAGTTCCAGGACAGCCAGGACTGCATAGAGAGACTCTTCCTTTTTCTCTTTCTTTTTCTTTCTTTTTTTTTTTTTTTTGTGTGTGTGTGTGTTTGTTTTGTTTTTGTTTTGTTTTGTTTTGTTGTTTTGCGGTTTTTGGTTTTTCAAGACAGGGTTTCTCTGTGTAGTCCTGGCTGTCCTGGAACTCACTCAAACTCAGAAATCTGTCTGCTTCTGCCTCCCAAGTGCTGGGATTAAAGGTGTGTTCCACCACTGCCTGGCAAAGAGAGACTCTTCCTTAAAACAACAACCCACTCCCAGCACAAAAGGGCCAAGGAACTGAACAAAAAATATTTTTTTCAAAAGAATAAGAAATGCTCTCAACTTAGCCAATGGGGAAAATGCAAATTAAAACCACTTTAAGATTCCATCTCACAGCAGCCAGAACCGTCATCATCAGGAATATAAATGACAACAAACGCCATCATGGATGTGGTGAGGGGAGAACCGTTTCCCCGTTGGTTTTCGCTACCCAACTAGAGGAAGCCTGTGCAAATGCTTAGGGACTCTTTCTGGGGATGTCTCAGAAAACAGGAGTTAAAGCTGCCCTATGACGCAGCTCTGCCTTCCTCCGCACACACCCAAAGGCCTCTCAATCCTACCACAGAGATGCTTGCAGGTCCATGTTTCGTGCTGCTCTGTTCACAACAGCTAGGAAACGGAATCCTGTCAATCAACAGGAGAGTGAATAAGAAAAGTGTCATACACAACGGAACGTTACTTAGTTGTCAAGAAAGATGAAACCACAATATTTTCAGGTAAGCGGGTGAAACTGTGAGAAGTTATACTGGATGTGGTAACTTCTCTCATATGCAGAGCTTAAATCTTTCTATTCTGTGTTTAACTTGAAGCACAAGTGGAATCCTGGGAATTGGGAAGGAGCCCTTGTAGGGGGAGCACATTAGGGAGGGGGCGGGAGATTATAGGAGGAGGAAAGTGAAGAGGTGGAGGCTGAAAGGCTTAAGTGGGGAGGGGGAAGGGAGGATGGAGGAAACCAGGGGAGAGAGGAGGAAGCATGAACAACCACATGGAAGTCTACCATCTCACCACTTGACTAAAAATAAATATACTCAGAGGGCAGTAATAGAGCACACCTGAAATGAAAGAGGGTATTGCTGGGGATTGAAGGGTTAAGTCAGAATGGGGGTGGAAGACTGAGGAGAGCAGGGGTTAACCCTAACTAAGGATGTATGAAATAGCCTCATGAGAACCTGCTAGTTAGTAAGCTAACTTCTAAACAACTTAAAAAAAGAAAAGAGTTCAAATGGCATTACCCTGCATGGGTGGAAATGTGCAAGGTGTAGGATACCTCCCTAGGAGATATTGGTCAGGGAGGCCCCGTGGGTCTGCAAAACAACACAGGCTAGCTGGGGACCATGGTGCACACCTTTAGTCTCAGCAAAGGAAAACAGATCTCTGTGACTTTGAGGCCAGCCTGGTCTACACAGTGAATTCCAGGCTAGCCAAGGGAGACCCTATCTCAATACAAACCCACATGCTACTGCCGTGCCTCTTGGTTATCTCCATAACTACACTGTAAGGCCCTGCTGCTGAAGAAACCCTTCGGCTGCAGGACATAGAGAAACCTGTAGTGAGAGTTTTGGTTTCTTTAAAAACCCAGTTATGTCATGTGAATATGTTTTTGTTTTAGTCCCAGCTGTGGGATATGGGCTGTGTCAGATTGTCCACAACAGATAACTGTGATTGTCTCATGATTTTTGTCAGCTGAAGATAGTTTATCTTTGAAATTCTGGGGACTCTTGAGAGGGTATAAATATGAGAACCCCGAGAGGGCCTGTGCGGGCTGCGGCTCCCCCTGCTGCTGGTCTCTGCTGCTGGTTTTGCTATTGCTGGTTTGTTGTTTTACAGTAGTGTTGTTTGGGGTTATCCTGATGACAGAGATTGGACTTGCCTAAGTAACCCAATGCCCCAAATCAGCAGGAAGTAGTCTAAAGATGTCTATGTCCCCTTTCCTCTCTAACCTTCTTTCTCCTACCTAGTGTTGGGGGTGGAGAGGGTGGTAGATAATAGAACCCAATAAAAAGTACACCCACAGAAACTAATTTTGAACTGACCAGGGAAGCTCCTCCCTGCCGGCCAGCTTTCATGTGGTTATAAGGTGTTATGCAGGGACGGGAGGGAAAAGCTATCAATGGTCTTACCCAGCACTGGACCATTTGATGCAATACCAACCTTCCCAGAAAGATGTGCCTACTGGTGTAGGAATGGCCCAGCTGTCGTGGAGTAACTAACCGTTTTCTGATGGGATCTGTGGCTTGCTCCACAGGAGGGGATTTCATGCCTGGAACTGAAATCCTGATCAAAAGTCCATAGCTCAGGACATCACAGACCCTAGGGAGAAACCTGATATTGTTATTCTGCTAAATGGCCATACTGTCAAAGTTCTATTTATGTTTCTACCCATAGACCAGCGCTGCTCTTAGTCTTGGCCAGAGAAGTTTCATTATGCAGTGAGCGACTGTCACTGCAGAGATGAGTGACTGGTCACAGTGGCAAGAATAAAAGACAGAGTGTTCAGTCCTAAACAGGATATCTATACCATCCCCATACCTCAAACTTCAGGGAACATGCCATGTGAAATCACAGGGACTGTGGTTACCTACATACAATCAAGCCAAAACTCTGGCACAGATGGAGGAGATGACCTCCAGGCCCCACCCTAGACTGAGGAGCTATTGGCAGTGGAGAACAGCTGAAGGAGAGAGAATCATTCCTTTTTGAGGATACGGCTACTGGTCGAACTCCCATCCTCCCTACACCCATGCACATATGAGCAGGACTAAACAGACTTCGTAAATTATATATCAAAAAAAGATATGAAGTTGAGAGGGGTTGTTGAGCTAGAGAGGGTGTTGGAGGGGAATAGAGATGGATATGATCATGTTTCATTGTATACATGTATGACATTCTCAAGAATAAAGAGAAATAATAAAATTTGCAGGCAAATGAATGGTACTTGAAATTTTATTCTAGTGAGTTCATCAGGCCCAGAAAGACAAACACCACATGTTCTCTCTTGCATGTTGGTCCTGGTTTCAAATCTCGTTGTTCTTTATGTTTCACTTGAAGTTAATGTGAAAGCAAACAAAAAACAAAACAAAACAAAACAAAAAACCCAAACAAACAAATGAAAAACCAGAAACAAGCCTGAGGTGAGGGAGTGACACATTAGGGGAGCAGAGATAATAAACCACAGGCAAAGGGAAGTCTGGAGTGGGGATACTGGGGTAGAAAGGCTCAGATATGGGGCTGGGGGATAAGGGACTGAAGAAAGGAAAGAGCTATCTGGAAACCTGACCTCACAGCTCAAGTGAAAAACCCGAACAGTGCCTGTCTGGTCAGCACATGGGGACTGCCCAGAGAAAAACCCTCTGCCCCTCCAACACACCTGAAGGGGATAAACAGGTGACAAGAAATCACAAAAGGGACAATCCTCCAGGCTAAAGGTTAAGTGGGGTTGGCAGACAGGAGAGATAGGGTGTGGGTTAGTCAAAACTAAAGATGCAGCCTTATAGAAACCCGTGGGTTTGTAAGCTAATTAAAGTAGATAATATTTTTAAAAGAGTTTAAGCAGAGGTACTCTGTATAAGTAGACAATTCTGCTCCCAGAAGATAAGAGTTATTAAACAGGCTGGTATTTCCTCACTATGCCCTCCCCATCCCCTTCAGAATGGTAGTGTATATTCTGTGCTATTATATGCTGCAAATATGTAATTTGCTTTTTTTTTTATTTTTACGGGGTTACAATTAGGAGATTGCCTTAAGTCTCAGAAGAGACTTTGGACTTTGTGCTTTTATACTGCCTTGAGACTGGGATAGACTATGGGGACTTGTGAAGTTGGACTAAATGCATGTTGCATTAGAATATAGCCAAAAGCCTATGGAGGCCAAGGAGGAGAACACTGTGGTTTGAAATGGAAAGGCCTTTATAGGCTTATATGTTTGAATACTTGGTCTCAGTTGATAGAACCGTTTGGGAAGGATTAGGAGGTGTGGCCTTGTTGGAAGAGGTGTGTCACTAGGTACTGGCTTTGAGGTTTCAAATGATTCCCAACTGGTGTGCTCTCTCCCTCTCTCTCCCCTCTCTCTATCCCTCTCCCTCCCTCTCCCTACCCCTTCCCCTTTCTTCTTCCTCCTTTCCCCCTCCTCTCCTCTTTCCCTCTCCCTCCCTCTCCCTTTCCCTCCCTCCCCCTCCCCCTTCCCTCTTCCTCCCCTCTCCTTCCCCTCTCCTCCCCTCCCTTTCCCTCTCCCTTTCTCTCTCTTCCTCTTCCCTCTCTCCTCATTTTATCAAGATATAAGCTCTTATCTACTGCTCCAGTGCCATGCCTATCTGTCTGCTGCCATACTCCCTGACTTGATGGCTGTAGATTCACCCTCTGAAACTGTAAGCCCAATAAAGTCTTTCTTCTCTGATTTGCCTTGGTCACAGTATCTCTTCCCAGCAACAGAAAAGTACCTAAGACAATAAGTAGCCATGAGTGCTCAGCTACAGATGGGATGTCTGTATGAGTCTCCCCATCCACGGTCAGGAAACCTTGTCCACGGGGAGGCAGAAAACATGGAAGAGCCAAAAGATGGAGAGGAGAGCCGAAAAATGTCTTTGAGACACGGCATGGCTGTTTCATACTGCTGCTGAGGGGGGGGAGCATCAGATTTTGAAGATATGTCTGCTAGTAGGTTGTCCATCCCCAATGTGCATATGAGCAAGCAGTACTAACTGGACTGGGGGGATAATAATAATAATAATAAGAAGAAGAAGAAGAGGAGTTGGGAAGGAGGTGGTGATGGTGAGTGAATAAAATCAAAAAACATCATTAACATGTACAAATTTTTAAAATAATGAATGCTAAATATTCTTTGTAAAGAAAGGGTTCACATGTTTGATAGAGTGCACAGAATTAGGGCCCAGATACCAGTGAGGCTCACAGGACTTGCAGTGTCTCATGAGTCACATGACACAGTCTCCAAGAGGCCCTTCCTAGCACAATTCCCTTCTCTGCTGGTCAGAGCTCAGTGAATCCTTCAAGCTCAGAGATGCCTCCTCTTTTCAGTCCTCCAAGGTTTCCGTTCCAAAGCACCCTGCATGTCCCTCTGGCCTTATACTCTGGGCCTTGCTTCTGCTCAGTATACCAGAAAATCCGTGGTGGGTGGCCAAGCAGCGTTGCCAGAAAAAAAACAAGTCACAGAGACACCCAGAACTGGACACGCCAGCAGAGGCCCTGAGGCCAGGCAGTGGTGTGGTGTGTCCCAGGACTCTGAAGGGTAGCGTGCTAAAGCTGAGCATGAGGGAGAAGCTGAGCTCACAAAGGCTGACAGGATGAGAAGCCAGTGGCTCAGGGAGGGGTGGTCCTGCTCCGTGACACAGCTTGCTGGCTTCCCTTCCTCAAATACCAAGGCAATTAATCCTCGGCCTGAGTGACTCTTGGAACAGCTGCTTCCTACTCTTCCTCGCTGTGTGCTAGGTTCCCTACCTTCTCTAGTCTCTAACTCCTCCTACAGGTCCTTTAATACCCACCTTCAATTCCCCACCTCCCGGAGCCCTCTGTCATTAGGACCAGGCCAGCCTAGCTTTCTGAGGCTACCCTACCAGGCCAGGGCCTCCCCTGTGGATGAGGCCTGAGCCTGACTCTCCTGAGGAGACCCAGCGCAAGGCCTGTTGGGAAGGTCTGTTCTGTCCTGTGGCAATGATGCCCTTGGATGTTGCATTTAAGAGAGCAGCAGGATTCTTCTCATGCCGCTCTTTCCATGGCCTCTGTCCAGCCTTGGAGAATCTGTCTGGCTGTTCACCTGTCTGGCAGTCCATCTGTCTGTCTGTCTGTCCATTTTCACAGGTACTCCATCTTCAGCTCTCCAATCGAATACCTTTCAGACATATCTGCCTAGTCTCTAAAACACCGTCACCCATGTCTAGAATTGCTAGGACTCTTCTTCCATACCATTAGCTGGCCTTCCAAGAAGCCAAGAGAAATGAGAAATTTTAATTTAACCATGCCGGAAACACTAAAGTTTCCCTCCACTTTAATCCTTCCACACACAAAAAAGGCTACCTGGTGTGGTGGTTAATCTTGTCAAAGTTGCTGGTTTTAGAATCACCATGGAAACACACCTCTGGGTGTGTCTATGAGGATGTTTCTAGAAACGTTTAACTGAAGAGGGAAGACCCACACTGAGCACAGGCAGTGCCATCCCACCGGCTGGAGTCCTAGGTTAAGTAAAAGGGAAAGCAAGCTGTGGACCTGCCTCCCTCTCTCTGCTTCCTGACTGAGGATCCCATGTGACCGCTTGTCACACTCCTGCCATGGTCCCCAACGTGATGGACTGTATTTTCCAACTGTGAACCAGAAAGAGCCCTTCCCCCTTTAAGTTGCCTTTGATAGGCATTTGTCATAGCATCATGAAAAGTAACTAATTCACCTAACCACTTCCTGTCAGGATGTCTCTCGACTGCTCTGCTTCCAACCCCTGGAGCCAAAGGACAGCAAAGTCTGTGGCTCTGGCTGTGGGAGACTGAATAGCCCTTCCCAGAGCTCCTCCTCTGCCCCAGCACTGCTGGCTGAGGCAGCACCAGGCAGCAGCAGGATCCTATCCACACCAGTAGATACCATCTCAGTAAGGAGCTCAGTGCTCCCAGTGGCCATTGTAACAAAAGCATCCTGCTGAATAAGTGGATGGCAAATGCACCCAGCCTGCAAACAGTCCAGCAAGGGTAGGGACCAAAGCCAGTGTCTGAGCCCACAGGACAGCCTAGGACCTGCATCTATTCTCCATCGGCTCATCCCTTCCCCTGATGACCCTGAAAACATGTTTTTGAGCACTGGACCTATGCAGGGTATATCATGAATAGTGAAAGGCTCTGTCTTCTTGATGGTTCTGAGGGAGGGGGGAAGGCGAGGGGGGGAAAGAGGGGGAGAAAGAGAGGGAGAGGGAGATGGACAGGAAGAGGGAAAAGGAGAAGAAAAGGGAGAGGGAAAGGGAGAGGGAGATTCCAGAATAAGGCCACCAGTGCAGAAGGCACGGCTGCAGACGGAGCTATATAGCCATGCATGGTGCAGAGCCAGAATTAAGAGACAAGAAGTAAGGCTCCAGGCAGATGCTAAAGCAAACAAAGGCTCTGAGACCAGGGTGTACTGTATGAGAAAGAGTGGGGGTGTGGCAGGACATCAGGGACCCACTGGGAGGGTAGCTTGGTGCCCTTCCTTTGGGCATAGGAACCACCCCAGTCTCCCAGATCAAATCTACAACTGAAGCTTAGCTTGCTCACCTCCACCCCCAAAGTCCTTCCCAGGCTGGGGGCCTAGGAAAGAATGTGAAAGTGAGGAGGTTGGCAGAAGGCAAAGAAGGGGTGTCAGGAGCATCGGCCCCTTGGGCATTACTTTGTCTAGTGCCACAATGGTACTGGCTCCAGATGAGTCCAGATGAGACTTGGGAACCCCACCCTTCAAAGGTGAAAAGTGGGTCCCCTCAGGCTGTTCTAGCTCCACACCTACTTGTCACCAACCTCTTAACACTAAGCTTTCTGCAGTCTCTCCAGCTCCACAGCTGCCTGTGTGCACAGCTGGGCAGTGACTACACCGCAGCCCACAGTCAGTACTTGCTATTAGGCCAGATTACATCCCTTGACACCTAAGGTACCCTGAAGGTCCTCCTAGTGTCTTCCTAGCCCTAATATTTGGTGCCCCCTTAGGGTCACTGACCATGCTGCCATCCCTTCAGAGTGTATCAGAGTGTGATACATGCCACCTCCCTTTTACAGAAGCTGAGGCTTAGGAGGGCAGGCGCCATGCCCACAGTCAGCCTTGGCAGAGCAGGGTAGGGATTCGGGGCTCAAGGGCTGCAAGTACAGAGACCTAGAGTCACTGGCAGAAATCCTTGCCACGGGCTTGGCTTAGTACCACTTCCTACAGGAAGCCTTCTCCGACTGTCTTCCGCTCAGCAAGGGTTAGGGAGCTAACTGATGCCACGTGGAGCAGGAGCTGCCAAATGCCTGAGTTGGTGCCTCAGGACCTGATGCTCTCCCCTCCGCTGCCCCAGCCCATAAGCCTAGAGTTCAAGAAAGTGGTCAATCTTCAGGGAGCATGGGCTTCACCATCGGGTGTCTGTCCTGAAAGCCCCAGGGAAACTCTCCTGCTTGGCTCAGGAAGAGTGAGAGCTTCGCTTCTACACCTTCTGCCTCTCAACAGCCACTTCTGGGAAAGGGACATCTCCATTCAGAAAGAGGCACCTGGCTCTAAGTAGGCTGGTCAGTTCCTACCTGGGCCGTGCGTCTGGGTGATGCCACTGGGACGCTCTCCGGAGCAGCTGGGGAGGCTCTCAAGTGAATAAGGCTGCTCCTGCCTGCCCTCCTGCCAGCTGCACCTCTCAGGAAAGATGCTAGGCTGGGGGAGGGGGGTCTTTCTACATCTGCTCCTGGTTGCAGTCTGCTCTAAGCTGCTCACTTTTACCTTAAAGGCACAGTATATGTGAACCCTTGCCTTGGTATTCAGATCTTTATTTCCTTTTTTAAAATTTATGTATGAGTCTTCTATGTGCATATATGGTGCATGCCAGAAGAAGGCATCAGATCCCACTATAGATAGCTGTGAGCCACCATGTAGTTGCTGGGAATTGAACTCAGAACCTCTGGAAGAGCAGCCAGTACTCTTTAACGGCTGAGCCATCTCTCTAGCCAATGTTCATGTCTTTAAAATGGACCTAAGCATACTGCCTCTCAACCACTGCAGTTGGAGCATTAATGGCATTGCTCTGTGCACAGTGACTAGGGCAGCTTTGAATACACAGCAGACAGCATACACTGTCACTGATATATGTGGCATCTTCACTGTCACATGGCCTGAGGCATGGTACATGCTCTTCTAGAACATTCCTCAAGATCAGGCCAAGGGCTTGAAAGCAGGAAACTTATTCAGAAGATAGTTGGGAAGCATACACAGGGAATTTGAGCCAGGATGGCAGCATAGTCAGTGGCCCCAAGGGGCACCAGACACTAGGCCCAGGGAGACCCTAGGAGGACCTCCAGGGTGCCATAGGTGTCAAGGGCTGTGATCTGGCCTAACAGCAAGTACTGTGGGCTGCCACAAGCTGGTGCAACCACCCCACAGGTGTGCACACAGGCAGTTACAGTCCTAGAGAGGCTGTAGGATGGACCCTGGGAAACAGCACATTTGGCCAATAGCTCTTGCCTCATACAGAGGTCAACATACCTGTGTGCGGCTGTCATCATGCACGCAATCTGTCTGCTTTTGCTTGTGTGCATGTGTATGTGTGCCTTCCCAGAGAGCAGATCTGTTCACACTGGTGGTGCTGTGTACACCAGGACTCTGTGTCTGCTCTTGTGTGTACACAGGCATGAACACATACATCTTCAGGGCTAGGCAGTGGGGCGGATGCACACACCCAACCCAAGCAATGCAGCAGGGTGAGAGAGATGGTCTGGTCACCTTGGCAACGGGCAGTATCTGGCTAGTCTGGGACAGCTTTGGTTCAAAAGAAAAAAATCCAAGCACTGAGCACAAAAAGAGGTTGCATTAAAAAAGGGGGGGGGGAATTGGGGGGGGACTTCATCCCAGCAGCCCCAGGCCAAGTGGACCTAGCTGAGTCCCTAGGTATAGAGTCCTTTCAGAGGCTTTGGAAAGCCCACTCAGGGACAGCCAACAGGGGATAAGTGCCCTAAGGTAATGCTACTGGAGGTGAGGGGGACATGCTCTCAGGGCTACTGAGCCCCAGAAGGCACTTGGCACTCTGTAAACACAGGCATGCTGGGTCATGACTGCACAAAAGTCACCAGTTCTGACAATTAACGCACTAATTGCACATGCTGTCCACAGCCAGTGCATTAGCCCAGATCATGTGGTGATTTATTCACAAGAGTGTTCATCTGTCTGCCCCCAGCTTCTAGCCTCAGCTGCCTCTCTGCTGGGTGAGGAGGCTGGGAGGAAGGCAGACACTTCCCGAGCCTTGCAGGAAAACCTTGCATGCTGTTTATGTTCCATCAGATAAGAGTGCTCAGGATGAGACCTCGGGGCGAGCCACTCCCAGCAGACAGTGGCAGCTGTAACCTCCAGTCTGGCGGCGACAGCTGGGAAATGCCTCCTCTCGAGTCTGAGGAAGTAGGGTTTCTGAGGTAGCCACTGCTGAAGAGCCGTGGCTGTAATCTTCAGCACAGTAATATAAATTCCCCTAGACTGCTACCCTGTGTGCAGAGCATTGCCAGCGGGGGGAGATTCTGAAGTTACCCTCCCTTGATAGAAGAGGAAAGAGCTATTCAGAGATGCCAAAGGACTCACTCAGAGCTAGACAGCCTGTAAGAGACAGAGCCTGTGGCTTTAAAGCCAGTGTCATTAAGGTCCTGTCATTTAGCCTCTCAGTTCTGAGTAGTCCTGAGAGGTCAGTGCCATAAGAACACTTTAAAGACCAGGAAACTGAGGCTCCGAGAGCTAGAGATTTGGCTTGGGGGCTCACACAGGTAGGAGAGGAAGTAGACACATGACTTTGGTGGACAGTGCGCTCCCATTCAGGCCCTGGGTAACCCCTCCCCTCACACCTGTGACCCCAGGGCTAAAGTCTCCAAAGCACTTGATTGCAGAGTCCAGGGAGCTGTGCCAGGGGAAGTGAGAAGAGTTCAAGGTGGTTAGCCACTGCTGCCCGAGCCCCACCCAGGGAGGGCGCCCTCCCCTGTGCCTCTGTATAGCCCATCCACCAGCCCTGGAGGCCAGCTTGGCTAGCTGTCACTACCAGGCCCAGGACAAAAGTCTGAAGGGCCCACAAATCAGAGCAGCAACTCCAGATGAAAATCACAGTTACCATTCTCAAAAGAAGAGGCCCCTCCCTCACCCAGGCTAGCACAGGCTCTGCACATTAGCTTACGGGTGGTCTGCAGCCCCCATATGCTCCCTAGAGCATCCTGATGGCCTCTTTAGAGATGCATGGGAATGCCAGACCACTCTCACAGGGCCAGAATCACCTTGTCTGTGAGGCACTAACTCCATCTTTGAGTGCTGAGGTAGCCATGAGGACTGATCATTAGGCAGAGCAGGCAGCACATTTTGGAGATCAACCCTGGAATTCCTTGGTTGTGTAATCTTAGGTCCCCAGACACTCTTCTCTGAGCTTGTCTTCCTGTCTGCTGAAGATTTCTCCCAAGGCTCTGACAGACAAGAAGTCTGAATTTTGCAGTCCACATCACTACAGTGGCTACCTCTGAATGACCTTGGCTCCTGTGTACCTCCCATGGTTCTGGAGTAGTTACAAGCCAGACCTGGCAGAGGCCCAGGTACAGCAGTGGACATCTGAGACTGGCTACTTAGACCCATAACCCAGCTGTTGCTGTTCCACACAGCAAGGGAGGGCAGAGCACCTCTGGAAATGGCTCTACTCACTTTGTGGAGAGGTTCCAACCACTCCCCAACCTACACAAAACCCCAAATGCTCTCTTCCTCTCTGGGCTAGTTCACAACTTTTACTCCAAGCTGTTGCTTGCTTGGGCAGGTCGCTGTACCTCTCCTGCCTCTGTTTTCCCACCTGTAACAAGCCACAACTGGGTATGATTGTAGTGTAGACCTCCAGGTTCATAAGGAGGTTAGCGTTGAGCCTGGCATACAGAAATATCACCATCGTTATGCCAACTGCCATCATTTCTGCCTACATACTTTGCTGTAGGCCTAACAGGGTGTAAAGAGTTTCTGGAGAAACAGATGGACATTTTCTGAGAGTTCCCCCTTGACAACGCATGCCCCTGTAGCACATGCCTCCCACCCTTGCAGGGCCATCCCTCCCAGAATGCCCACAGCCTGCCTACTGCCTTCACCCTTCCCACATTTAGCTTCCAGTGGAGCTTCTGGTGTGGACTCCTCTGTGGACTTCTTAGTCATCAACAAAGTGAAGGCACACCAGGGCCTCCTTTAAAGGTTTGCAAAACAATAATTCAGAGCTTTGTCCCCAGATACCAAACACACCAAAGCCTTAAAAGAGCAGTGTGAGCCAGGCCTATGCCTTTCCTAGCACGCAGGAGCAGAGGCAGATGGATCTCTGTGAGGGCGAGGTCAGCCTGGTCTACAGAGTGAGTTCCAGGACAGCCAGGGCTACACAGAGAAACCCTGTCTCAAAAAAATAGAAAAAAAGAGAGAAGAAAGAAAGAAAGAAGAGAGAGAGAGAGAGAGAGAGAGAGAGAGAGAGAGAGAGAGAGAGAGAGGAAGAAGAAGGAGGAGGAGGAAGAGGAGAAGGAGGGAAGGAAGGAAGGAAGGAAGGAAGGAAGGAAGGAAGAGGAAGGAAGGAAGGAGCAGTGAGAGGTAGATACTGAACTTTTACAGACATTTACAGACAAGGAAACCAGGTTACAGGGAACTGGCCTACAGATATGGGAGATGTGAGGTAGACTAACAGCCTGGACCTCAGCCCCTTCTCTACCCCAACACAGTAAGCAGAACAGGGAAGGCTGTCACACGTCACTAACAGTGTCCACACCAAGGATGACTCTGAGCTTAGAGAAACCACATTGCAGGGATCATAGGCTTACGCAAAGCCCTAGGAGAACCATCTCTGGCTAAGGCCCAGTCGCTCAAAGAGAGTGGGGACAAACCCAGAAAGTACACCCCTGGCCACTGTGGCCTCATCTGTGAAGTGAGAACTGAAGGACTCAGGGATTTGGGCCCAGTGTCCTGAACAGAACAATACCCAGCAGTCAGTTGTGAAATGACAAGGAAGAGCCCCTCATAGCCTGTGCCCACTAGATCCCATCACACCCCACAGGGCACTATAGTACTTGAGCTAGATAAATGACCAGCAGACAGTGCTGGGTCCATAACAAGAACATGGGAGCAAAGGGAAGAACTTGAACAAAGGAGCTGCTGAGGCTCTGGCAGTGGGAAGGGGCCCATGAAAAACAAGGTGCCTTTCAGGGAGAGCCTGAGTCCCAGGAGAGGATATATGAAACAGGACACATTTGGGGAGATGCCAAGGTTGGATAGAGTTAACCAAGGCTAGTCCTAGGGTGTCACCAATCATGGGAACAATCTGTGAGCCCTGAACCTGGGCTCTGAGGGCTGGACCCTTCAATCTTGGCTCAAGAGAGCAACAGAAGCTTCAGAAAACCCTCCAAGCCTCTGTGAGCCTGTGGCCTCACAGGCAAAGGAATAGTGCCCCAGCAACTTGCACGGTTGTGATGTAGGTGCAGTGTCAGCACACACAAACTTCTAGAGCCATGGTTTTCAACCTTCCTAAGGCTGAGACCCTTTAACACAATTCCTCATGGTGTGGTGACCCCCAACCATAAAATTATTTTTGTTGTTACTTTATAACTGTGATTTGTCTACTTTTAAAAAAAATCACAATGTAAAACCTGTGTTCCCTAATAGTCTTGTGTGTTTGTTTTCTTTTTTGTCTTGTTTTGTTTTTCAAGACAGGGTTTGTTTGTGTAGCCTTGGCTGCCTCAGACTTCTCTCTGTAAACCAGTCTACCCTGGAAGTCACAGAGGTCTGCCTGCCTCTGCCTCCCAAGTGCTGGGGTTAAAGGTATGCACCACCACCCAGCTCAGTCTTTCTATGATTTCGGGCAACTTGTGAAAGGATCTTTGACCCCCCACAAAGGGGTCACAATCCACAGATTGAGAACCAATGTTCTAGATAGTTCAAGCTTCCACTCTGAGCCCAGAAGGCCAGGATATAGCTGGGATAGAGGTGGCTGGAAAACCTGGACATGGGGGACAAGAGATGCAGACTTGCAAAGAAGATACAAGAGACACCAGAGACATGTGGACTTGGGGTTATAGGCCTGGTCTCAGAGGAACAGTTCTGTCCAAGTAGCATGCTACCCTGGTGGGTCAGAAGTTACATAAGGTCAAAGAGCCAGGGGGTGGTGTTCCACTGGGACCCTTGTGCCTTGAATTCATAAGTATTGTCCACACTGCCTTCTCCTCCTGTAGCTGTCTGTGCATACAGGACCCCACCCTCCCAGCCTACTAAGTTCAGATACACTGATGTGTGGTCACAGTGCTGACACTACCAAACCCACACACACACACACCATCAGGCCCTCCACCTGGGTTCATCTACATCTATGCACACTGCATAGTGTCCACCATGTAAGGAGACTACCCATGTCTGCACTGCCTGGCTAAGGCCTCACCTTTTGAATTTGCTGATCCAGGATCCCCTGTTTGAGGCTACTGGGTTTGTGAGGAAGGCATGGATCTATGACCATCCTCCCACCACACACAGCAGCACCCCCAGACAGATGAGAGACAGGTGGCTTGGAGTCCCTCCAGATCCAGGCTATGGCAGTATTCTGGGGGGAGGTGGCTCCTGTCAGTCCTCAGGCCTAACAAGCTGAAAGAGGGTAGGGACCAGCTAAGCTGTACTCCCCCAAAATAGCTGCAGCTGAAGGTGGAGCCCAGAGAGAAAAGCCCTGTGGGGCATCGGTCCGTCTGTCATTTCCTTGGCATCCCATTACAGCAGCCAGACCAGCCTTCCCTGAAGAGCCCAGGCCAGTGGAGCTGGCACTATCCAATGCACACATGCTGGCACACATGCAAAAATGATGACCCAGTCTGTAACCCAACAGAGAATGGCCCTCCTGCTCTGTCCCTGCTTTGCCCTTACTGGGCCAACATCAATCGCTCTATCGCATCCTCTTCTCTCTGACACCCTTCTGCTCATCCCCTGATTTAATGGTCTCTGCTCACATGGAGCTCATGGTCACTCTCCCCGCGACACACAAGTTCTGTGGAGCAGGACTGTTTGTCACCCAGTGTCCTAGGTGATAGGCTCTCAATGGTCACCCCTGGGAAGGTTTATTTCTAAGAAATCTAGAGAGAGTCCAGTAGCAAAAGAGAATCCTGGATATAGCAATAGATTTACATACCCAGAGGGGACGAGGTCCTGTGGACAAGAGAGTGAAAATCCATCTATAGGAAAGGGCTGAGAAGATCAAATGAGCAGCTGTGACATAGACCAGTGAGCTCTCTTTTGATATTCTCGGAAAATCAAACCATCCACAAAGTCTAAGGCTTTACTGGGAAGGCTTGGGCCCAGGATCTGGAGAAAGGGGACAAGCACCAGGGCTAGATTTAAAATGAGTGACAGGTTCAGCAATGGGTTGGAGAGAAGAGAGCTCAGGATGGGTCCTGGCAGGTACAGGAGTGTCTGTGTGGCTGGCAGGCAGCCCCACAGCAGACTGCAATTGTGTATAGGGACTTTGTACCTTTGGCTCTTGTTCTTCTGAAGTCCCAGGGGTCTTGGGTAGCAGTCAACTAATAATTTTCTTTGGCTCTCAACAGTACTCTAAGGGCCCTCCTGGGCTAGACCCTTCCCTGGGAACACAGATGTTTCCACAGCCCTTGTGAAGCCAGGACCCAAGATACTCACCTGTGAGCCTTTTGTGTTCAGTACCACCCTCTCGGAGGCTTTCACTGGATCACAGGAATCTGTGGAAATGGCTGCTTCTCCACAGGACCTGGGATCCTTAAAGCCAAATGGAAGGATGAATAGATCTGTGGGTGTATGGATGGGTGGTTGGGGGTCAGGTGTGTATGTTTGTATGTATGTATGTATGTATGTATGTATGTATATGGTTAGAAAGTGGGAGTGGATGGATGGATGGATGAGGGTCAGGTGTGTATGTATGTGCTTGTATGTACATAAGGAGTAGGGATGGGTAATGGATGGGTGGATGGGGGTCAGACATGTAAGTTTGTATATATGTATGTGGGTGGGTAAGGAGTGGGAGTGGATAGATGGATGGGTGTGCGGATGGGGGTCAGGTGTGTATATGTGTATTATGTTTGTATGTATATGCATGTATGCATGTATGTATATATATATAAGGAGTGGGTGTGAGTAGATAGATGGAGGTCAGATGTATAAGTTTGTATATATGTATGTGTGTGAGTAAGGAGTGGGAGTAGATGGATGGATGGGTGGATGGATGGGGTCAGGTATATATATATATATATATATATATATATATATATATATATGCATGCATGCATGTATGTGTGTATGTGTGTATGTAAGTAGGAGTAGGGGTGGGTAGATGGGTGGATGGATGAAATGATAGGTGGGTGGGTGGGTGGGTGGGTGGGTGAGTGGGTGGATGAATGGATGGATGGATGACCAACAACTCAGTTGTCTCCTAAGTACCAGATTCTTAAACAGTATATTATGATCCCATATGGTAACTCAATATAGAGTCCCAAAATATGGCAATAGCAAGTATTTTGGACATGCAACGATCAAAACTCAATTCAAAGTCAATGTGTCATGAATCCTAGGTATTCATGCAGTGCACTCATGCTCCACTATACAGCTTCACTGTAACATTGGTTCTGAACATCTCATGCCGACTCGGCACTGAGCCACACAGCACCAACAAAACACTACTTGAAACACTTGACTCGGGAGCATGCTATGGACGCCAGCGTTTCTGATGCACACACAGTGTCCTGCTCTGACAGAACCATAGTAGAAGACAAAGGCTTTAAATCTTTTCTTATTATATTTCTCAGCATATAGTTATTATATCTTTGATCGTATGGAGGTTTGAATGAGAAATGGCTTTTCAGTTCATGTTTGACCATGAGGCTCCCAGTTGGTGGCACTGTTTGGAACTTTCAGTAAGTGAGCCTTGCTGAAGAACATACACTATTGGGGCGGGCTTGTGGGTTTACAGTTTCACCCAACTTCTGGTTCTCTCTCACACAGCTTCCTGCTGTATGGCCACATTGTGCCTTTCCCACCACTGTGGACTCTGGCCCTCTACAAACGAAGGCTAAAACAAACTCTTTCTTATGCTGCTTTCAGTTACGGTATTCTAGCACAGCAACAGAGAGGTAACTAATGCAGATTGTACTGTGCTTGATTTGAATGTTTGATTTTGAAAGTTGTCACCAGTCAGGCTGTAGAGATGGCTCGGCAGTTAAAGAGAACTTGCTATTTTTATACAGAGCCCGGGTTCAGTTCCCAGCCCCCAAATGGTAGCTGACAACTGTCTGTAACTTCAGTTCCGAAGGATCTGATGCCCTCTTCTGACTTCCAAAGGATACCAGCTATGCATGTGGTGCACAGAGACACATGCAGGTAAAACACTCATACACATGAAATAAAAATAAGTAAATCATTTAAAAAAAAAATTACTGCCAGACATGGTAGTGCACACCTTTAATCCCTGTCCTCAGGAGATAGAAACAGATGGAGTTCTGTGATTTGAAGACTAACCTGGTCTATTAGGATATCCAGGCCAGGGCTGGACAGTGAGACCCTGATTCAAATTAAAACACTGAATTTTATTTTTAAAAAAGTTAAAATGAATTTCAGCTTGAGATCAGAGCAGAATTTTCAACCATTCCTGAAATGACCCTAAATATACTTGTGCCATTTTGCACCCTGTATTTATGCAAGAAGGCGTTCTCACCGCTGACATTTATAAAATCAAAATATCTATCAACTCTGAAAAACGTTGTAGATACTCTGTGACCTAGAATCTCCAACATTCAGCTAGGATTTAATTATTTATGTAAAATCAAGTATGTCCATCTCATTAGTATGCAAATTTGTTTTAATCTTTATTAAATGATGAAATTTCTTGATGATTTACTACTAATAAATGCTTAGCCCATCTGATATACCTCTATACTCAGGGTCACATGAAAATGTCTTGGGTAAAACTGACCCCAGGTGGGAAGGGTTGAAAAAACCCTGTCCATAGGCAGGGAGTCTTCACCCCATGGCATTCCAGGGCATCATATATCTGTAAACAAATTCTTGAAAAGCCTGCAGTGCCCGTCTTCCATAGCCGGGGTCTGGGAGCACAGCTGTTAAGGCCAAATGGCTCCCAGGCTGTGGAGCACTTGGAGAAGTCAGCGTCAGCCATGTGAACGTAGTTATGGGAGGTACTCTGAGACACTTAAGACCTCAGCCTCAGCCATGGCCCTGCCCCAGGATCCCAGCCCAAAAGGGCCCAAGAAATGGTCTGTCTACCCCCCCAACCTGATCCAGAGCAAGGACAAAGCTGACTGGACTAGCCCACATTCAGAAGTTGGAACCACAGGGGATGAAAAGCCTCAGATCACACAGGCTGAGTATGATCCCTGACAGTGTCTCCTCTCTTTGAAGCCTCAGTTTCTCTACCTATGAAATGGTCCTCTATTATCTAGAATTTTTAAAACAGCTACAAGGTGTGGTCAAGCACTCCTCTGGACCTATCCGTGTGAAAGGGAGATTTTGCCCTATTTTTCAGAATACAGAATTGAGGCTTAGAGAGATGACACTGCTAGCTTCAAGTCACACAAAAAGGGGACAGCCTCCACTTAAATCTGGGCCAATACAGTTTATGATGCTTATGGCCAGCTCTACTACTTCCAGCCAAGCAGGGTGTCTAACATCCTGGGAAAAGATCTCAGGTAAGAGCCCACAACACTCTTCAGACACAGCCCTCTCTTCATAGCTTTTGGATGTTGATTGACATCTGTATTGACCATCTGCCTCCCCAGCCTCATCTCTAGCCTGACCAGGACACTGAGCACTAAATGAGATAACATCTGGAAGCGTTGAGCACAGTGCCCAGCACCAGCAGATCTGGTAACAGTCATTTCATGGTTTCCTTTCGATGCCAAATCTCAGGGAGATATTATACCACTTCTCAAGAAACACTGGCACCGTGTGCACCCCAACCCCCCAAACCCTTCCCTGGAGAAGGACCAAGGACACTGGCATCATCAATTCAGTACATCTCTGCAGGGATACGCCTGGTGGCAGGCAAGAAAATAGTTTGGGCCATGAGTCCAATGACAATGGGCTATGGAGAAAACCAGGTGTTCCGGATGTCAATCTTGGGCACTGGGCACACAGAACCGAGAAGTCAGGCTGGTCACTGCACAGCCTCACTGCACCTTGGTTTTGGAATCTGCAAAGTAGTAGCAGTTCCCTGTCCTTTGAGTCAGCTGTGAAGACCCAGGAGGACATGAAAAGAGACATGGTGTCAGGAACTAACCACATGACTTATTGACCAACCAGTAGGGTAGGATGAAGATCTGAGAACACCCTCCCCAAAGGGGCTAACTCTGAGCATGAGCCACAGGAAGATTCCAGACTGGATGATGTCTAAACCAAGGGAAATGAAAGCCCTTGCTGTCAAAAGTTGTGTTGTCAAATAGGGCATCAGGTGGTTGTGGTATGCACAAGCTCTGTTGAGGTGGCCCTACACTAGTATGACACCAGATGGGCTCTCAAATCACAAAGAAATACTCCCTTCAACCTAGCTGAGTCAGTCCCAGAACCTGCTATTTAGAGGACCTAGGCACAGAGACAGTTAAGGTTGGATGGAGATCTAGGAAGTTAGTACATCAGAACGAGGAAGTTTTAACTAAGCATAAATTCAGTCTCTTTTCTGAAATACCAGGCAAATCTCAAAACCATCTTGCCACAGAAAGTAATATTTCAGGCTGGGGAAATGGCTCAGCAGTTAAGAGCACCGGCTGCTATTCCAAAGGACCCAGGTTCAATTCCCAGCACCTACATGGCAGCTCCCAACTGTCTGTGACTACAGTTCCAGAGCATCTGACACACTCACACAGACATACATGCAGGCAAAACACCAGCGCACATAAAATTAAAAATTAGGAAAAAAGAAAGTAACATCTCCCACACCCTTCCATGTGCCCAGGTTATGTATGAATTCAGATTGCACAAAACCACTTCAGAAAGAGAGGACTACTCCATGCTCCCAAAGGGAGACTGGACAGAGCAGCAGAGCCATCTGCTCCCACATGGGAAACAGCAAAAACCAAAACAGAACCCTAATGCCATGTGTTTCCAAAGGATACTGCCCAAAAGTACATCTTTTCTTTCTTTTTAAATGGTGGTGGTGGTGGTAGCTGTGGTGTGTGCATGCATGTGTGTACCATGGCATATGTGTAGAGGTCCAAGGACAAATTTCAGTCACCACTTTTGTTCTTCCATCTTTACATTGGTTCTGGGGGTTGAGGCTTGCATGGTAAGTGCCTTACGGGCCAATCCATTTTGTTGACCTGTTTTTTTTTGTGTTTTAAGATTTTATTTTTCTGATGCTAGAGGTATAGAACAATGGCAAGAGGACTTGTCTACCATGCATGAGACCCTAGGTTCCATCCCTAGTTAAGAAGAGAGAGAAGGAGAGGGAGAGAGAGAGAGAATTCTAATAACAAAGAAAGTTCTATATCACAAAAACTTAACTTGCACAAAATTATTAAAAATAATCTATTCATATTCAAACTCTGTATGTAAGTTATAGTTGAAAAAAAAAAACACACATGGATTTCATGTGCAGGCTTGGGTCTCCTCCCAAGGCATCTTATCACACATACTCCAAAACCTGAAAAGCACTTCTGAAATTCAATGCAGGTTGAAGCCCAGCATTCTAGATAAGAGGCTGAGGCCAGACTATTTCAACCCCCACCACAGCAGCACCTGAACCAATTCAGGACTTGTGCACCCCACTGTTCACATCTACCTTCTCCTGGGCCTCGCCCTGACCCAGCAGGAGAGCAGGTATGTGAACATGGCTGCCTTCTTTGCTCTAGGATTCCCATTTTACAGACGCAGACTCTGGTTCATGCAAAGGCTCCCAACACTCCTGATTGCCACCACTCCCCTGTCCCCTAAATCTATTCCCTATCAACCTCTACCTATTTAGGGTGTTTTGGCCCAGCTGCAGCTGGGCCAAAGGCCAGCAGGAGGCATCTGGGTCAGGAGAGGACAGCCTGGTTGTGTGGGTCTGAGCATTTGCTACAAGGTTAAGCTCAGGACCCCAAGTGGTTATGGCTGAGCTGGCCAGGCCAAGTCCAGCTCACGTTCAACTAAACAAAGAGAGGGGATGGTGGGTATGTTCTGTCACAAAGG
The DNA here is from genome assembly GCA_021653895.1 of Mastomys natalensis. Lineage (NCBI taxonomy): Eukaryota > Metazoa > Chordata > Mammalia > Rodentia > Muridae > Mastomys > Mastomys natalensis. Next base: position 235,212 of record JAJTUV010001788.1, read on the forward strand.
CTGGGGGCCTGGCCACTCTGGGACTACCACAGGGGCTCCTGGGGACACACCCAGTGGTCCTCAGGTTTCCTAGGGCCCAGAGAAAGTCCTGGCTGCTTTGACCAAACAGGTGTTGCTGACAGCTTGAGACCCAGCAGGTGAGGTGTTGGCATGGTCAAACCTCCGGCTGCACAATGGAGGGAGTGACAGAGGAGAGGAAGCCACCCTGTCCTGCCCTGACCACAGAGCCAAGTACAAAGGGCAGGAAACAATGATGTCTTGAGAGAAGGGAAGCGTTAGTGCCCATTTCACAAGAAGGAAGACTGAGGCTTGGTGCATCAGAACATTCGAGATCCTTATCGCCTCTCTGGAATCAGGGCATCATATAATTTCTAAGCAGGGTCTTCCTTCACATCAAACTAGGATTCAGGAATGGCTGAGGACCAAGCAAGTGGCGGGCAACCCAGAGGCAGAGTTCCCAGTAATGGTGGTCCTCCTCCAGGCAGAGGACTAACCCTGTCTGAAGACCATAAAGGACCCAGTGGCCCTTCTTCTAGAAGGTCAAGAAAAAGGCAGACAGTGAAGCAGGGATCTCCCTGCTTTAAAGAAAAAAGGGTGGGCACATCCCCCTTCAGATACAAGCAAGGCTTGCTCTGTCCCAAGTGAGTTAGCCAGCCCTAATTCCACAGCACTGACAGATTAGACCACATGGAAGCTAGAGGGAGCTGAGCTATTGGGGAAAATTAAAACACACAGCCCCCAGGCACCCCCACAGTCTTTGAACCTGAATTCTGGGAATCTAGGGGTCTAAACTCCCTGGGATCCCAGGAAGGACCTAGAACCTCTCTTGGGGTTAAGCTGCTCCAATTCTGCAATTCCAGGTTCCCTGCCTCAGACTGGTAAAACTTCACAAAGAACCCATGATGTGTGAACTCAATGGCTCTGCAAGTTCAAAGGCTCCACAACCGAGATCCACAGACTCGGTGACTCAGCCCTCATCTTGGAGACAGGAATGGAGCCCTGGGCTCAGTGGGCACTGGGCACCACATGGCCAGGATCCTAAGCAAGGAACCAAGGGATGCATGGGTGGGGGAAGGGAGAGGAACAGAGAGAACAGCTACATTTACACAAGCGCTGAGAGACAGTCACCCAGAGAACATGGAGCATTCTGGGGGGAGAGAAGGCAGAACTGAGAAGGGATTTATTTTCTACTCTTACTATTTTAATTGTACCATGCAAAACTCCCATAATTAAAGACTGTAATAATTAACAAAGGAATATGACCAAGTCCATGACTCCTTCTCTGCTTGTCTATTTTATCTTCCCCAACCCTGAGAGATATCAGCCCCATGGGGTCCCCCACAAGGGAGGGCTTGTGTGCATTCATGGTCCCAGCCTCTCAGCACAGGGCATAGCACGTGCATGCGCCTTCGCCCAAAGCTATTTGTTGAAAGTATAAATGATGCTAAAATTTGACATCCTCAGGGCCTGCGTCATAGCACTTGATAAGTCAAGACCTCTAGGATTCTCTGAGAAGGGAAAAGAAGGAAGAGAAGCAAAAGAAATGACCAGAGCTGGGCCAGACAGAAGTACAAATGAGGAGTCACCTCCAGGTGACCAGGTCAATTTCTTGCCCCAGCCCTCCCAGGTCAATTTCTACCAAGTTGAAATGGAACCTCCCCCTCCTGCTGGAGACTCTAGAGCTTCAGGGACCAACAATGCCTCTGCCTTCCATGTGACCTCGCCAGGCCATGCCAAACCCCCACAGGCTTCCACATCCTCTCACAGGCCTGAGTGGAAGGTTGGCCTTGGCCTGGAACCAGAAGCCCAGAGGCAGAGGTCGGGGCAGGGGGGTGGTGCGGCTGCTGCCACCCAGAACGCCAGCTGCTGGCAGTGATTTATTTTTGCTTTAAGTGCTGAAGAATTGCAGGGCTGGAGCAGCCAGCTTAGGGGGGCCTGCGCTGCAGCTGGAAGGAGGAGGAGGTAGGCAGGGGTGATTGCATGCCTCTGACCTGGGCCCCAGAGCTTCTCTAGACCTCTCTACTGCCCTCTCAGAATTCACTGGCCCACATAGTCCTGCACCCCAGCTTCCATTCACCCTGCCCCCACCCCATTACCAAGTCTCCACACAGCTAAAAAGAGGCCAGAGAGCAGAGATACCAAACTCACTTGCAAAGGGCTATGAGACTCTTCTCTGGCCTCAGGGGACCCACTCGCACAATGGGGATGCCATGTCACCCCCACCAGAAAGGAGAATTGCCCAAGGTTCCAGTTCAACTTTGACTTGGTCCCTCCTTTGTCTCTAGAAGACAGGACCCCAAGCCCCTTCTACTCAGTCACCAGAAGCCATGGAGATATCAAGGAGAAAAGAGGAAGGCCACACAGTGACCACAAGAAAATGTCATGTTTTCTTTACAACAGGGGGCAAGCCTAAGTTGTTGACTGCAAATCTGAAGAACTAAACCATGTATAAAACATGGAGGTTATGTTCAAGGGACTTGAATGGGTAAGTAAGAAGCACAGCTCAAACCCCAGTGGCCAGTGGGAGTCAGCGTGCCCCATGCCACTTCTCAAGGCCAGGCTGGATAGGAAGGCAGGTAGCAAGACCCACCACCTAGGAGAATGGCAAGGAGCCAAAAGTCACCTCAGCTGGCCTCCATGGGCTCACACTTACGGTAAGACTCACTACTCCCATCCAGCTGGGGTGGGGCTATCCTGAGCTGGGGGCAGCCAGGCTCGGACAGGAGACAGTGTGAACAGAAAGGCTGGTCCAGATTCTATTCTTTCTGCTCAGTTACAGGATCCCAGGGCAAGGGTTCAAAGCACAGCCCTGGCTCCCAGTTCACGCTCAACGCAGCAACTACGCTGGCACCTCTGGAGACTCTGTAGTCTCACCTGCAGATGCACACAGTTGCCACTACAAGATGAGCACAGCGTGTCAGGCAGCACACAGCTGAGACCGCACACCCTCCCACTGTATGTACTGAGCACCTGCTGTCCGCTGCCTATTGCCACAGGCCTAAGGGCACAGCTGTGGGCTTAATAGCTCAAGACAATGAAGAAAATCGAAAAATAAAACACTGGGGGCAGATGGCACTGAGTTCTACGGAGAGAAAGCAGTGGCAAGGGGCGTGGCTTTGATGCTGTGAAGAGTTGTGGGGAGGGGCTACAGGGAAGAAGTGGCATTTGGGCAGCACATGAAGGTGGAAAGGAAAGGGTCATGTACAGACCTGGGAAGAAGTGGTCCAGAGAAGGGAATGTATAGACATAGGCCCTGATGGAGCACAGACCTGCCGTGTTGAAAGCATGACAAGGAGGGCAGGGGGAGAAGCAGAAGCAAGTGCACACAATGAGAGAGGCCAGACTGGAACCACTAAAACACTGCCACCCAGATCAGGTCAAGCACACAGTAGGTACCTGAGCCACAATGCCTTGCCACTCCATACCTTTTACTGTTTATCCTCTAACTATCTCCAAGTCCAAGTTCTTCCAAGAGACCGGGTCACAGGTGAGGAATAGAGGGGACCCTTCAGCTGCCAGAGGCTTGGAGGAGGGATACTCAGGAGCTTCCAAGCCAGACCCACAAGGCCACGCCCACCCTCAAGAAGCAGCTGACACCCAGCAAGAGCAAAGCTGCTCCTGGGGTAGCTGAGAAAGGCATCCCTATGCCTGCTGGCCAGGCTCATGGAGCGGTGTTTGGTACTATAGGCCGGAAGGCTAAAGAGGATGCAGGGCCAGGATCTCTGAGGTCCCCACAGCCTCACACTGCCTCTGTAGCTGTCACCTCAGCAGTCAGCAGGAAAAAGTGAACTTTAGGATATCTCTGTGGGTGAGATGGCACACAGAACAGCCCAGAGTAGAGGGCCATCATCTGAGGCCACCTCCACAGAAGCCCACTTCTCTCTAAACAGTTTGCCTTGCAGCCAAAGGAAGACTGGGCTGCACTGTGATTCCCAAGGCTTGGGTACCAAAAGCCCACAGCTCTTCTTCATGGGGTTCCCTCTGGAGACACCCAGTTTCTCTGGGCCTTCAATATCCTTATAGGCATGTTTAAAGGCTCTCTTCCCCTTCTCCATCCTGGGTATCCCAGGACTTCCAGGTTGTAGTCCCAGCCACTGAAGCCAGAAGCACCTGTGTGTCTCTTGCTCCACCAACCTCCCAAACATCCCCATTTGCAACTAAAACCATATCTTCCCTACACAGGAAACCGACTGATTGAACAGTCCCTTACTGTTTCTGTACGCTGGACACTCCAGAGCTCACACCCACTACAGCTTTGGCCACATCACAAGACGGCTGCCACCGATGCCTCAGGAACATTATGGAACACTAACCTCATGCCAGGCCTTCATCAGGTCCCAAGCAGCAACTTCCTGGGAGACAGGACAGCAGGCAGGCCCTAGGGCTTAGTGGAAACTGCCTGGGGTAGAGACCATCCTCAGTAAGTGTGTCTGTGAGCAGCAGAAAGGTGCAGCCTGTCCCTGAAGGGCCCTAGGCTCTGGGTCAGAAGCACACAGGCTATACAGAAGTTCCAACACCTCCTGGCCTCCGTTCCCATCCATATAATGGAGACAATACAAGCTTCTGCACTGGCAGGGCCATTAACAAATTAAATTAGCTGGCCCAGCTCTGGGCCCTCAACTCCTTCCTGGGGCCAGTTCCTCTGGAAAAGCCCCTTCGTCACCACAGCTCCTCTGAAGCATCAGCCGCCATGCCTGAAGCCCAGTCCCAGTCAGCTCCCTTCATTCTTGTTTTATCTACTGATTTTCCCTGCTGTCTGCCCCCTTGCCCTCCGCTCCTCAGCAACCCTCCTGAGACGTAGGCTCAGCCTCCCCCTCCTGCTGCCCACGAGCTGCCCCTTGTCTGCCTCTCCTCAGTGTCGGTCCCTGGCAGGACTCCAATGACAGTTCACAGGGGAGGGAGGGGTAGCTGTGCCCGTGTTTCACTCACAGCACAGTCCTGGACACGGCCCAGCCACAGGGCCCAGCTGCATCTGTTGCAGGAAGGGTCTTGCCCAGAGCAGAGTTAGGATCAGGGAATTGAGCGTGACTATTAGCAAACCTCACAGTATACTAGCAGACCCTGCTGGGGGCTGGCAAGGCCGCAGAGATTGCTGAGACTGATGACGCAGTCATTTCCACAATAGCTTTGTGCCAAGGCCTTTGGGTGCCATGACTGGTCATATCAACTATGGCCCCAGGCACTGGAGGCCTGGCTGAGCCAGAGGAAACTGTCTGCAGGCTGTACTGGCCCCAGTGTCGCAGAGCCTAGAGGTGCCACTGTGGCCGGGATTGTTACGGTTATTGTTGCCGCGTTAGTTTACTGCTAGAGGACCACTCGGTCCTGCCTGGTCCTGCCTAGGGCAGAGAAAAGAGAAACACAGGAGTCCTGGTATGAAAGCCTTCTGATTTGGGAAAAATGAGGCAAGCCTTCTGGTTTGACCTAACATGTTGCATGGCTCTGGAAGCACCTGCCGCACATACCTCTTCCAACACAGCACAGCCTTCTAAACCTCCCTCCACTAACACACCTACAGGGGACCTTGCCTAGAGAGCCCAATAACAGAGGACATATCCATCACCCCATTGTGCTCACCCAACCCAAAACAGAGGGGAACAATTAGGGCTTGAAGTATACAAATGTCAGTCCCGTATGAACACTGTACTTACAAGGTACTTTCTGTATGCACATAGCAGTATCTCAATGGAGAAGATGGTCCAGCACACCAGAACCACCTACCTTGTCCCTAAGGATGTCTGAGCCTCTCCCTGTTCCCACTCTGCTGAGGCTGGTCTGGTGGGCCACATGCCCACAGCTATGCAATTTATTCTCACAAGTGGCTCAGCTTGTCCAGGGTCACCTGCTATGACAGAGACCCTTGTGTCTCCTGACTAATTGGAAGGACCCCTTGAACATAACGAATGATTTCACTGAGAAGTCTCTTTGGGGTTCCCTTACAGGCCCTGAAGGGGCTCTCCTGGGAATACAGAGGAAGGATTCTCAAGGAAGAGCCTGGTACTCAGATCTACCTCCTCTCCTGACCCTCTCCTGTTCATGGGCAGATTTGAGTGAGAGGTCCCGCATCAGTCACCTGGTGCAGTGCCAGGCTGGAGTCTAGACAGGTGGGACAGCAGCCAGGGCGGGATTCTGCTTATCTCTCAAAGAGTGTGTAAAGGCCAGGAGCCTACCAAGCCTTGTGGGTTCCCACCTTGGAGGAGGCGGCAGCTGATTTCAGTGGTATGTGGGCACCTAGGCAATTCAGAGAGCTGAAGCCTCTAACCAGGGCTCAGGAGGTGGATGCCAAGGCCAGAAAGTCCCTAGATCTTTACTGCCAGCTTCAGGCTTGGGTACAGGTAGTAAGGAAGAAACTAGAAAGGGCCAAAGACAGTATCACACTCTGGGGATGGCCAGAAGGACAGTCCCAATCCCACCAGGTCTATGCAGCAGGGTGGCAGAACCTCCTAGAACCAGAGGCCTTCACCAAAGTGACACTTTCTTGTGAGTTCTAAGGTATTGACAAGACATGTGCACAAATTAAGTCAGGGATGGTGCCAAGGGCCTCAGTTCTCCAGCTCTCCCCCAAAGCTCTTTAGAGGCTGTCCCTTCCAGCTGCCTCTTCCAAAGGGTGCAGTTCCCCACAGGACACCAGAATAGACTTGTGCGCCTCAGAGAGGCCCTTTGCCCTGAACCCTTTGGGTTTCTCAAGACCAAATTTAAGCAGCAAAAGGTGCCCTGGACTTGCAGGCTAGATGAATGGTTAAGAACCACCTCCAGAATATTTTTACTCCATTACAACACAGGCGGTGGGAAAGAAATGACTCCAAAGATCCCAGGTCTTAACAGGGAGCATTCTCGGGTCGCTAGCCGAACCTGTGCATTTACTCTGTACCCCATCTTGATCACAAGTCTGTGGGTAAGGTCACGCCTAGGACCGATGCCGCGCGCAAAAGTGGCTCCGCCCGCAGCCTTATGAGCCCCCTCAATCCAGCCGCCGAAGGGGATCAAGAGCTCCTCAAAGTTTCCGAGAGCCGCCCCCCGCCCCCGCAACACACAATACACCCAGGAAAGACGTTAGCCCGGAGCAAAGTTCCCTGGTGGCTGTAGCCCGAAACATGGCAGGGGAAGAAAAGCTCTCTGTCAGCATTTCATCTGGTGGTTCACCACGGGAAAGGAGAAAAAGGAAAGGAAGGAGCTCTTCTGCCTCACCTTCCTTGTTGCTGCACCACCCCTCGCTCACCCGGGGCGGGAAGCTGTCTGCGGGGGAACTGGGGCCGAGCGGGTGGGCCGTGCGCCCGCAGCCGCGCTCTTACCTCGGTCAGTGGCCGGGGCGCGGCGCGTCCCGCGTCCCTCCAAGCTCCGAGCGGCCGTTCCCGGTCCCGGCCGCCGCTGCGCTGGCTGCATTGCCACCGTTGCTGCCGCCGCCTCAGCGCAGCCCCTGGGAGCGCTCCACGCCGAGGGGCGCGTCGCTCCCGGGCGCTGGGTGCCACCAGCCAGCCATAAGTCGGGGGCGCACGCCCAGACGGCGCCCCCAGCCACTCAACGCTCGCTCCGGGCTCGCCACTGGCTTCTGTCGCTCAGTCCCGCGACAAGAACCGCCGACCCACCCCCTCCCCGCCGCAGTTATCTGATCCCGGGTAGGGCCGGGCGCGCTCCCTGAGCCGGGTGTGGGTGTCCTGCACCTCCCAGCGGGCTTCGATCGTACAGGGCACCCTCCCCCGGCGACTGTTCCCAGGGAGGCGGTGGCAGCGCAGTCGCGGCGTGGCCGGGGGAAGAAGGGAACGAGGAATGGAGGGCGAGGAGGCGGCGGGAGGCAGAAGCTCTGCGCGCACCCAGCTCCGCGCCCCGCTGCCACAGTAGCCCAGCTCGGTAGGGCCCCAAATTTTTGGGGGGGGCCCGGGGGAAAAGGGGGTTTTTCCCCCGGGCCCCCCCCCCCAAAAAAACCCCCCCGGGGCCCCCCCCCCGGGGCCCGGGCCCGGGGGGGGAAAAAGGGGGGGGCCCCCTTTCCCGGGGGGGGGCCCCCCGGGGGGGGGGCCCCCCGCCCCCCCTTTTCCCCCCCGGGGCCCCCCCGGGGGGGGGGGGGGGAAAGGGGGGGGGGCCCCCCCAAACCCCCCCCCCAAACCCCCGGGGGGGCCCCCCCCTTTTCCCCCCCCGGGGGCCCCCCAACCCCCCCCCCCCCCCCTTTTGTTGGGGGGTGGGCCCCCCCCGGGGCCCCCCGGGGGGGGGTCCCCCCGGGCGGGTTCCACCCCGGGGAAACCCCCCGGGGGCCCCCCGGGGGGGCCCAACCCCGGGGGGGGCCCCCGGGGGGGGGGGGAAAAGGGGGGGCCCCCCCCCCCCCTTTTTTGGGGGGCCCCCCCCCCCCCCCGGGGGGGTTTTAAACCCCCCTTTTTAAAAACCCCCCCGGGGGGCCCCCCCGGGGGGGGGGGCCCCCCCCCGGGGGGGGGGGGGGGGGAAAAGGGGGGGGCCCCGGGGGGAAAAAAAAAGGGCCCCCCCCCGGGGCCCAAAAATCCCCAACCCCCCCCCCCCCCCCCCCCGGGGGGGTTTCCCCCCCCCCCCCGGGGGGGGCCCCCCCCGGGGGGGGGGCCCCCCCACCCAAAAAAGGGGCGGGGAAAAAAACCCCCCGGGGGGGCCCCCCCCCCCCCAAAAAAACCCTTTTTTTCCGGGTAAAAGGGGAAAAAATTTTTCCCCCCCGGGGTTGGGGGCCCTTTTTTAAAAAAGGCCGGGTAAACCCCCCCCCCTTTTTTAAAAAAAAATTTTTTCCCCCCCTTTTTTTAAATTTTTTTTTTTTTTTTCCCCCTTCCTTTTGGGGCCCCCCGGGGGCCCCCCAACCGCCCCCCCCGGGAACCCCCCCTTTTTTTTTTCCCCCCTTTTTTTTTTTTCCCCTTTTTTTTTTTCCCAAAGGCCCCCCTTTTTTGGTTAAAAACCCCCCCTTTTCCCGGGAAAAAAAAATTTTTTTCCCCCCCCCCCCGGGGGGGGGGGGGGCCCGGGGCCCCGGGGGGGAAAAAAACCCCCCCCCGGGGGCCCTTTTTTAAGGGGAAAAATTTAAAAAAAACCCCCCAAAAAAAAAAAACACGGGCCCCCCCAAAAAAAAAGGGGGGAACTTTCCCCCCTTTGGGAAAAAAAAAAAAGGGGGGCCCCCCCCCCCGGGGGCCCCCCCCCCTTTTTAAAAAAAACCCGCCCCCGGGGGCCCCTTTTTTTAAAAAAAAGGGAAAAAGGGGCCCCCCTTCCGGGTTTTTTTTTTTAAAAATTTTTTTTAAAAAGGGAAAAGGGGGGGGTTTTATTTTTGGGTTTGGGGGGCCCCAAAAAAAAAGGGGGGGGGTTTGGGAAAAAAATTTTTGGGGGGGGGTTTTTCCCCCGGGGGGGGTTTAAACCGGGGGGGGTTTGGGGGGGGAAAACCCAATTTTCCTTTTAAAGGACCCCCCAAAAAAAGGTTGTTTTAAAAGGGGGGGGGGTTTTGCCCAAAAAGGGTTTTTTTTTTCCCCTTTTTGTTTTTTGTTTTTTTGGGGGGGGGTTTTTTTTAAAACCCATTTTTGGGGGGGGGAAAAAGGGAAAGGGGCCCCAAAACCCCTTTTTCCCCCCCCCCCAAAAAAAAATTTTTTCCCCCCCCCGGGGCCAAAAAAAAGGGGGGGGAAAAAAAAAAAACCCCCCCCCCCCAAAAAAATTTTTTTAAAAAAAAAACCCCCAAAAACCTTTTTTTTAAAAAAAACCCCCGGGGGAAAAAAAAAAATTTTTTTGGGTAATTGGGTTTAAAAAAAATTTAAATTTTTTCCCCCTTTTTTTTTTTCCCCGGGGTGGCATTTTTTTTTTTGGGGGGGAAAAAAAGGGGGGGGTTTTCCCCCCCTTTTTCCCCCCCCCCCTTTTTCCCCTTTTTTTTTAAAAAAAATTTTTTTGGGTAAAAAAAAAAAAACCCCCAAAAACCCCCCCCCCCCCCCAAAAAGGGGAATTTTTCATAATCAAAATCACATCTTTTTTGGGGGGTTTTTTGGGGGCCCATTTTTTCCCCCCCCCCCCTTTTCCCCCCCCCCCCCCCCCCAACCCCCCCCTTTAAAAAAGGGGGGGGGGGGGCCCCCCCCGGGGGGGGAAAAAAAGGGGGGGGCCCTTTTCCCCCCCCTTTCCCCGGCCCGGGGGGGGAAAAACCCCCCCCCCTTTTTTTTCCCCCCAAAAAAAACCCCCCCCAAAAAAAAAATTTTTTTTAAAAAAGGGGGAAAAAAAAAAAAACCCCCACCCCCGGGGGGGGTTTTCCCGGGGTTTTAAAGGGTTTGGGGGTTTTTTTTTTTTTAAAAAGGGGGGTTTTTTGGGGGGGCCCTTTTTTTCCCCAAAACCTTTTTTTTTGGGTTTTCCCGAGGAAAAAAAAAAAACCCCCCCCCCCCGGGGAAAAAAAAAAAGGGGAAAGGGCCTTTCTGCCCCCTTTTTCTGAAAAACCCGGGGGGAAAATTTTTTTCCCCCCCTTTTGGGCCCCCCCGGGGGCCCTTTTTTTCCCCCCCGGTTTTTTTTCCCCCCCTTTTTTTGGGGGGCCCCCGGGGGGCCCCCCCCCCTTTTCCCCCCGGTTTTCCCCCCCAAAACCCCCCCCCCCCCCCTTTTCCCCCCCCCTTTTTCCCCCCCTTTTTTTGGGCCTTTTTTGGGAAAAAAAAAAAAACCCCTTTTTTTTTCCCTTTTTTTTTTCCTTTTTCCCCCTTTTTTTTTTTCCCCCCCAAGCCGGGGGAAAGGGGGGGGGGGGGAAAAAAAAAAAAAAAAAAGGGGGGGGAAAAAAACCCCCCCCTTTTTTTTTTTTTTAAAAAATTTTTTTCCCCTTTTGGGGGGGGGGGGGTTTTTTTTTGGGAAAAACTCCTACTCCAGTGTTTATCATGTCTGGGTCAATTCCTATTAAGGGGTCAGAGAGAACTGTGCCTTGGGGATCAGGGGTAAGCATTTGTGGTAGGAACCTTGGGGAGGAAATCAAGAGGCAAGGGGGGCATTCCCGCCTGAGCCCGTTACAATTAGGCAATCAGTCAAAAGGGGGAAAAAAAACCTTTCACTCAGGCTGTGACCCAAAAGTAGAGCCCAGGCCCAAAAAGCTGTGCCCTTTTAAAAAGGCCCCTCTCTTCAGCACCCTTTGTCCCAAGATTATTTTAATGCTTTCAAGTATAATGGGGATGGTTTTAATGGCCCCTGCCAGCTGTGTTTTTGCCAGGGATCACACGGTAGAGTTAAATGCCCCCCCAACCTTCATTGGGGGGAAAAAGGGAGGTAAATCCTACCCCGTTAGGGCAGGGGAGAAGCTGGAAAAGGTGGACTTTTCTCCAAGAAAACACATGGGAATCTTACATGTCATCCACCCCCACATGCCCCTTCCCCCGATCAGGTAACCCCTGGAATTCTGGCTGAGCCAAAAGCATTGATTTCAACAAACTTCAGGGGGGCCATTGCACGCTGAGAATGGACCCGCGAGTTCAAAAGGGCCCCCCCACCCGTCCGGGGAAACCCCAAAAAAAGATCGCAGACAGAGCCAGCCCCTGAAGCCTCCCTTTTTCCCGAGCTAAGCCCCCATTCCTTTCTTTTGCCAGAGCAGTTGGGTGTGGGACCCCGCTGTAATGTCCCGGACAAGCAGTTTGGGGCCAGGCGGAAAAGGGCCCTGGCTTTCTTTATGCTTTGGCCCCAAAACATAGGGATGGAGGCGGAGTTTCAAAGGGGTTTTTTCCCGGCTTTCGGGAAAATTTGAAAACACATCATCAACTAAAATACCCGCCTGGATTTGGATCCTCTTCTGAGACCCTTATATTCCATAAGTTTACGTTCCCTATCCCCCCGCCGTTCCCGTGGGGGTCAGGGCCCTTTTAGGAAGAAACCGCCCCGGGACTACGGAAAAAGAAGGGGATCAAAGGCCCGCAGTAAAACATTTAAATGGTGGCTGAGGGAAAAGGCTTGTGATAAAAACCACCAAAAACGAACCACTCGGACTTTTGCTAATTTAAATAGGAAGATTCATGTGCATGTGCAGACTGCATGTGTGTGTGTGTGTTCGTGCATGCGTGGCGTGTGTTGTTCCCGGGGTTGCTCACTGGAGCAGAGAGTGCTGTGGGGCCCTTTCTCCCCCGGAAATACACCTTGAGGGAAAAAGGAGTTGAGTGGTTTAGGGGGAACTGGGCTCCAAAAAGGTCTTTTTAGCCCCCCAGATTTTACCCTTTGGGCTTTTTATTGTGAGCCAAAAAACCGCTTTAATTTTTGGGAAAAATTTCCGTTTCTCAAGAGCTGTGGAAGCCATTGGGGTTTTAAAAGAGTTAGGGCTTCCAAAAAGGCCCCCCCCTCCCTTCCCCCCTTCCCTCCCTTTTCCTCCTTCCCCCCCTCTGCCTTTTCCCTTTATGGTGGTGAGGGGGCAGCCTGAGACCCAGCGAAGCCTTTTTTGGGGTACAGTTTGAGGACTTCCTCTCTCTTTCTCTTCCTCTGAAGGGAAAGCTCCAGGCCCTTTAGGGCCCCGGGGGGCAGAAATTTAAAAAACAAAAAAAGGGAGGGAAGGGGGGAAGTGGCTTCAGTCTTCGAGTTAAAAATAGCTTCCTGAGGGGGGCCTCCCGCGGGTTAAACTGGCCAAATTTTCCAGCCCCTCTCCACCCCATGGGCACTGCCTCCCCCTTTCTATCCTCCGGTGGTCCCCCCATGGGGCCCTCACCCAAAAGGGGGTAAAAGGGCCTTTTCCCCCCCCCCAAATGCCCCTTAAACCCCCCCCCCCCGCAGCTGGAAACCCCGGGGCCCCCCTTCCTCACGGGGGGTTCAAAAGGGGGGGGAAATCAAAATGGGGCCGGGGGAAAAGAGAGCCCCTGGTTTAAAACCTGACATGGGACTTTTGCCCCTTGAGGGGGGAGGAGCCCCGGAAGGGAATTTGTGGCTTTCTGTGGGTTCTGTTTATGGTAAGAAAAGCTACAAACACATCTTTTTATTAAAAAAACTGAAAAAAACTGGAATTCATAGACAAAAAGGTTGGCGATTATGCCCGGGAGGAGACCTTGAAATGTTCCCCTTCTGTGTCTTGCAGGCTTCCCCGGGGTTGGACTTAAGCCTACCTGTTTTGGGAAATATTTTACTGGTTTGTCAAAATGAGGTCCCCCCCATGGGGCTCTTTTCATTTTTTGGGCAAAAGGCCACTGGCACATTCTAAAGTGCTGGGGGCATTTGGGGGTTTGAATTTGATTTTGAAAAACAAGGGTTCCTTTCCCGCAATTTTTATCATTCAAGGACTCTTTTTTGTGGAAAAAAAAGGGCCAAAGGTACAGTGAGGGGAAAAAAATAAATTTTTTTCCGGTGGGGACAGAAAGACCAAAAAACCACTTTAGTCCTTCCCCCATGGTCAAATTTTTCCCCACCCGGGTGCAGGAAACGATTTATTGCTGTTTGCTCTATATTGAAAAATTCTCCTTTGGGTTAGGAAAACGGGCCGAGACTAGCTAAACTAAAGGAGCTATGGGGTTCCTAGAAAAAACTCACAGTTCCTAAGGTTTTCCTTCTCAGGGCCCCCCCGATGCCTGTGTAAGGGGGGAAAAAGCTTTTGAGAAAAAAGAGATTTTTTAAATTTTAAGCTGCCTGCAAAAAGGGAAAAACCGCTTTCAGTATCTCGCAACCCCCTGGAGGGCATGTTTTTTAAAAGAAAAACAGGGCATCTTTGAAAACATCTGTACCCCTGAAGGTGACCCCCCAAAAAACTGTTTCAAACCCAATTTTAACTTTGGGGCAAATTTTTTCCCTTTTCTTTGTGAAAGGGGTCCTTGCCATTGTGAAATGACCCTTTGTTTATGCTCCCAGGGAACAAACACACGACATAGATCGGACTAGGGTTCAGAGGACCCGCTGCGGGCATGTTTTGGGGGGGCTGGCTAGGCTTCTCATGGCCTTTGCCGTCTTTGGGGGCAGGGGGAAAACAGACTATTGGCCAACAGTTTAAAAACCCCGCTTTAAAAATTTAGGGACCCTCACTAAGGCCCGATTCTCTCTGAAAGGGAACAGGGGGAGGGCCCCCCCGGGACTACAGGAAACTCCCCAAAAACCCCTGTGGGTTTTGAACCCCAGTGTGCCAGCAGCTACCCCTTTTTTGAGGGACCCCCGGCCTGTGGGGGGCCCAGGGGATGGGGCCCCAAAACCCAACTAACTTTAAACCCCGAAGGGACTAACTGTAAAACTGCTGGGTCGTGCTGACTTTAAAGGCCCCATCCTGGGTGTCAATTGGATGCTAGAGACCTAGTCCCCGGAGGAACTGAGGGTTTCCCATTTATAGGCGCATCCCCGTCCTGGGCTAAAGGGGCACATCTAGGAAGGAAGTAAATGGGATTTCAGAGCCCAAACCCTTTTCCTTTTCTTCAAAACTGCAGTTTCTCAGCCATAAAATAGATGCAGAAGCCTGGCAGTGGTGGCGAACGCCTTTAATCCCAGCATTGGGAGGCGGGGCAGGCAGATTTTGAGTTTCGAGGCCAGCCTGGTCTCCAGAGTGGTTCCAGGACACCCAGGGCTACACAGAGAAGCCCTGTCTCGAAAAAAAAAAAAAAGATGCGGTGGCCTCTGGGGCCCCTGCATCACTCCAGTACTTGATGCTCCCTAGTGGCCCCAGAAAATAGTGAGTGCTCTGCCCACCCCACTCAGTAAGTGATAGATAGCACAAAGAGCCCAGGAAACGTCACACAAAAGACCTCAGCCATGTGAGCAGTGCATAGCGCAGGGCTTGGTGAAGAACCTCACCTGGTGTCCTCTAGGGCCCCCTCATGCCCCTGGCACATATGTCCCTCCGCAGGAAACCCACCTTTTACAGAGCTCCAAGTAACACCCCTCAAAAATTCTACCTGTCTCCTGCCCTCCTGCTAGCCAAGTCTCTGGCAAACACTTGCCCTCAGCTAAGCTCCAGCCCTGTAAAAACTGGTTGCTTCCCACCCCAATTTCCTGGAGCAGCTAGCTGTGCGGCCCCATCCTGTCTGTGGTGATTAATAAAAACAACAATGGCTGGATCTTACGGAAACTCCAGGGGAGCCCATGTCTCCTCCCAAGGATGCCCCTTTTCACACAGTCTTGGACCGAAGGCTTGCTGACCTCGGGATACTCAAGGTCCACCTCCTTTTTTCCCAGACTGCAAGTGCTCTTTCTGTTAGCATCTTGACCTCTCCCACCCCACCCCACAGGACCATCGAGCTCCTGAAATGGAGGAAGTCTTCCTCAAGCTAGCCAGCCCCAGAGTGGGAGAACCTGAAACCCATTAACCCTGTGAGTGGGTTGATATGCCTTTTTCCATTTTCTTTTCCTGTATGCTTTTTGAGATGGGCCCCATAGAGCCAGGGTAGCCTTAAACTTGAGGTGTAGACAACATGCATGATACTTGGTGCCTCCCTCGCCCCGGTGCTAGAATTAGGGCAGGCCTATGCCACCCTAGGGCCATCCACTCCATAGAAAGGTGTAGCTTAGACTCTGGGATCAGGGAGGGCAAGGGTTCAAATCCAAGCCTCATCATTCGCAAGCTGTGTGATTAAGCTACACTAAGCCTCTCTTGACGCAGTGTCTTCCTCTGTGGGACGACTCCATGCACTAGTGCCCGCCTCCGGTGCTATGGTGGCAGGGCAATGGGGGAAGAGGGGTCGGGAGTGGCACGAACGAGCTTATAGATTCTAGGGAAAGGGGTTTTACTGCCATGTCATTTGTACCGTGGATTGTGGTGGCGTGCATTTCCGTCAGAAGCTGAGGGGGGTGGGTGGCTGGTGCCAAAAAACCGGTGGCACAGAACCCTGTATGTGTTAGGAAGGGGTACTATTACTGCCCCACCCTGTCAAGT